>JAAGKR010001781.1:74630-109552 GCA_011419295.1 Clarias macrocephalus
CCCCCCCCCCCCCCCCCCCCCACACACACACACACACAATGGAACTGTAGGGCCCTAACAATATGACCAACAAATTAAAGTCTTCACAAAATACAAATTACCTCTTCAAATTATGCAATCCTGTCCATTTATCCCTGTTCTTGTCATTTATTATTGTTTTTTGTTTATTTGTTACTTTCTTCTGCTTGCCTCTTTAATCCTTTTCTCTTTGTCCCTGCTTGTGTAGCAATGATTAGGTGGCTAAGCATGTGTGAAAACTATTCTTTAACCTTTAGGTTGGAGCTGTATCAGAGAACAAGTAAAAAAAAAAAAGAAGATTAAAGGGAGGGTGAAGGAAAGAACACAAAGCAATGCTTTGGCTTTTTGTGGGCTGGCGTTTCAGTGGTGGTGGTGGTGGTGGTGGTGGTGGTAGTGCCTGTGTGTTTCATGTGCATGATAAAACGCAGAGAGGGTAATGAGAAAAGCAAAAGACAGGCCTCATTAGATTCTTGCATCCTAAAAGGCCACAGAGGAGATGCTGCACTGCTCTATCTTATCTTGCTTCTCTTTACTCTTCAGGTTTCACCTCATCTCTCTGATCTTCTTCTTCAGCCCTGCTCAACTCCTTCCTCTTTCTGAATTGTCCATATTCTCTCCCGGCATAATTTTTTTTTGTCTTTCTATTGTATTATTTTAAGTCCTTACTGTCTCTTAGTAATTAATGCTTATGATTTACAGCAAATCTGTGTTTTCTATTTTGCAGATTACAGACTCTTATATATGATACAAGTATTCATATATAAAAATATGGGTGCATCGGATACTACATACAGCTCTGGAAGAAAAAGAAGAGACCACTGCATTTTACTCCAGAGAACTTCTGGAATGTCATCAAGAGTAAGATGGGTGGTCACAAACCATCAGGCAAATCTGAGCTGTTTGCTCTTTTGCAAAAAGAGTAGTATAAAGTTACCCAACAGCAATGTAAAAAACTGGTGAAGAGCATGTCACTCACTCATTATCTATATCGCTTAATCCTGTATTCAGGGTCATGGGGAACCTGGAGCCTATCCCAGGAGATAGAGGTACACCCCTATCGAACCCAGACCCTGTAGGTGCAAGGCGACAGTGCTAACCACTACATTTTGTTTTATTTCAGTTATTAAAGCTTGGCAAGTACTGTATGATCTTGGGTTATTTGTCTTATTGGTCTTGTGATGTAATTTCACTTACATATACTCTCTTAATTACAATAGTTATATTTTGAATTTAGGAGAAATATTGTCAGCAGTTCACATAAAATGAAACAAAACTGCTCATCTCACCAATACATCCACCAGTAATACAAAAACATAAGAAACTGATTATTTTGCAGTTGTCTCTCTTTTTTTTCAGAGCAGTATATTGATATGAGAAATTCAGGTTTAGAAATTAGAAATTTGAAATGTGTGTGTTTTAAACCAATACACAAGTCTAGTTGTTAACACTATGGTCACACACTTCCCGGGTTCAGGACTTGAATGTGCTTGTTGTCCTCGTGCTTGGCGTATTTTCTCTGGGTACTCTGGTTTCGTCCAAGCCACCTGTGACCCTGTACAGGGTAAGCAGTATAGACCATGAATGAGAGAAGTGAGGGAAATAATACATTGTCTACTTAATAACTGCTTCCAAGTCATATTGCCTCAGTGTCATTTTATTAATGCCAAAGCCAAGCTAGAAAGGTAACTAGCTTAACTGAATCCCAAATTCCTCTGTCACCCCTGATCAAGGACACTACTTGATGTGTTGGACAAGTGATTGTACATGATGGTGCACCAGCTTTCAATTTACAACTATTTGGGATTTAACCCTAGGACCTGTAAGTTAATGGAGCTGATATTCTATAGCAGAAAAAGACTTAATATAAAGAGAAACGAGATTTACAGGACTGTTCACCACATCCATGGTTAATTCTCCTCACATTTTGGGTAAGAATTTAAAACTACTTTCAACCCTGTTAATTAGACAGTCGCTAACTGTCGGTCACCAGCTCCACTGGTGCGGTTTGTTGTGTTGGTTAGTTTCACTAGTCATTGGGAGAGATGTGATGGCAAAGGCAAATAACTTGTTAAATAAAGAAACAAGAGCAGTACCGTTTTAACCATGACTGCATCTCACAGCCATGCTGATAACCAGCACAACAGCACTCCCTCTCATGTAATATATTTATAAGGTATAAGTATATATAGATTTAAAGTAAACCCACATAGCATTGGCAGATTTCTATTAATGTAAAGCTCATTCTGTTTAGGGTATATCACTGGGGCCTTAGAAAGGCTTTAGAACAGCCAAAACATTTTTGATAAATTTATTTAACATACATTTCAGTGTTATTTGAAATGTATGTTAACTGGATTTTTTAAAGACAAAATAAGTAAGTATTTTTTTGACAGCATCCCTATGTTACCTATCCTATTTCTCACCTTTCCTTACCCTTCTTTTTCTTAACTTTTCTTATTGCTTTCTTTTTGTTTATTTCTTTTTGTTCTTTCCGCTGACATCTTATATTATCTAGCTTTTTTCATCTCTTCACTGTCTGCTTTATTTTATAGTGCTCATCTGTCCTGTTTTACATCAGTTTCTTTTCACCTGCCACCATGCATCAGCCACTTTTTTTCACTATTCACTTTCCTTGCATTGTTTATTCTCCTTTCTACTTCTATCTTTTTAACCTGCTATTTTCCCTCCAGCTCTTTCTTTTTTCTATCTGTCATGCTCTGTCCATTTTAATTCCTATATAATGACAGCATCCTCTCCCTTTTGTGCTATACGTTTCATAATGTTGCTTTACTTGAATGTGCCTCTCCTCTCCTCTGTACTACTCATGTGTAATTCTTTTTAGTTTTTTATAGCATATTCTCACCTCACCTATTCATCTGATTAACTTCCCTTTTTTAAATCTCTGTTACTTCATGTTCCTCACTATTTCTTGTGTCCTTTGATTCTGATCATATGCTCTTCTCACTCTCCTCCCCTTTTCATAGTCAAAATAATTAAGTTTGCCTCTGTGATATGAGCTCCTCCTATAAATACTTGCATGTTCAAAAGCTTAGTTGAACTTGCTAATGAAGATCCAAGTGTGCTTTGAGAGACATGTGAGTGCATGCTTGTGTGAGTGCGCATTTGTGCGTGTGTGCGCACGCAAATGCATGTTCACCCTAGGAGTGTCGTTTTCTCCCTCTTTTTTTTTACCCCACCAAATTTGATCATTTAAAAAATTCACACCATTTACATACTAACATCAATTAGCATTAGAAACCCAGAACAATTCTTACGTACAATATTTTTTTTTTTTTGCTAAATAATCTAGTTATTTTGCAAATACTGGGACCAAACTAAGGCAGCAATTCTCAAAGTGGTGCCCATGAATCAAAACCAGTGAATCCAGTTTTTTTTTCTTTCTTTTTTTAAAAACTGTTATGGAGATCTCCATTGCCAAAGTTATTGTATTTATTATTGTGTTTTTTATAGGTGCTAGCCATATTGACTGAATTGACAGATTTTACTCAAACGTCAATAATTAAACAACAATAATTTGTGTTCTGTTTGTGAACAAACAGCTCTATGGCTTTGTGTGTCTCTTAAGAATGCCTACCATAAGTGATTCCCTTTTTTCACTCATGTGTTCGCATGTATGTGTGCGTGTGAGACAGAGAGCGAGAGAGAGAGAGAGAGAGAGAGAGAGAGAGAGAGAGAGAGAGATGAACAGCTTGCTAGTGATTTTTTTTCGAAGCTAACTGATGCACATTCAAGGGTCCGATACTAAGGTCAGCAGCCCTTCCACCACACTAACCTTAAATTTTGTCAATCAATACAAAAACAATAACAATAAAGTGCACTCAGTCACCTGTCACTGTACATTTGAGAAAGGGGGAGCAAGTGACTTTTAGATTGCTTATTGCAATTCTTTTGCTACATTGCACTTTGAACCAAGCCAAGGCTGATATCATACAAAATTAGAGATGACTGCTCAATCAGCGCACACACACACACACACACACACACACACACACACACACACACACACACACACACACACACAGACAGACAGACAGACAGACAGACAGACAGAGCTCTCCAATGCCCTTTTATGTGCATCATGTGTGGTATACATTATTTATGTCAAGCCAAATGATTCTTTTGGCTTCAGAGCATATGTAAAGACATCTTAAACGTCTTTTCAAAATTGTAGTTTTGACCTAAGCTTACTCAAACCGAACACTTAAGCGCTGACTGAAAAAAAAAATCACTCTGTCATCTGTCAATGTTTGTGATCCTGTAACCACTATACCTGCTTTTGTTGAAAAGGAGTGAAACATGATATTATGTATTATGATATGTTGTATAGCAGCTGCCTCAATGTTCTGTGATATCTTTTTGTCCACCACACTAATGTAAATAGTGGTTACGTGAGATACTTCTGGGTTTTTGTCACCTTAAACAAGCATAAACAAGTGAAATCTTCTTCCAACTCTTTTACACCATTTATATAAACTCAACAGACTGTTGTTTAAAAATCCTGTTTAAACAGTCACTAGATCAAATTTCCCCTTTCTGATATTTGATTAGAACATTAACTGAAGCACTTGACCTGTATCTGCAGGATTGTGTTGCTGCCATATTATTACCTAATTGAAAATTAGATGAATGGGTATAGGTTTTCTTACTATAGTGGTCACCAGTGTATATAGAAGAGGCAGCAGGGCACATCCAAATAGTAGTACTAATAGTAGTAGACATTTAACAAGAGCTCTAAGTTAATCTGAGAACTTTATGTAAAACTTTATTTAATTATCTGTGCACTTCATGTCAGTTTTTGCTTTAAGAGTTGAATTGTGTTTTCCATGTGACAAGACAAATCAATAAAAAAAAGTATAAATACTTTCCAGTAGTGTGGCAAATGTGAAATATTCCTCAAGTGACATAAGCGCTATGTTCTATAGAATTTGACATGGCACAGCTTAAGTAGATATTATGCATTTGTATGTAATTCCATGAGAGCTAGATATTTTGTTATTTTGCAAATTGATGACTACCCTTTTCACTTTGTTACATGTACAGTTTGATATTTCCACTTCGACATGTTTATTTTGTTTTTAGATAGTTTGAAAAAGTATGGTCCAGCTGTTTATTTTTTGACATAACCACCTAAAAAATAACGTTTGTACAAGCTGGACAATGATATTACTAGATGGAAGATTCGGGTATATAATATTATTTAAGATATTCTCCATTGCTTTGAAATTAATAGACTGTGATTGATGGATGAGTCTATTTTGCCTCACCTGCCTTGGGCTTCTATTGACTTTTTCATCTAGTTCGGGGCTCCTGGGCCACACACACACACACACACACACACACACACACACACACACACACACACACACACACACACACACACACACACACACACACACACACACACACACACACACACACACACACACACACAATTGTTACTATATTTGTGGGGTATTTCTAGCTAAATAATCACTTAAACAAATTACTTGTCTTCTGTGAAGTCAGATGTGTGTTCTTTGGATACATAATATGACACGCTGATTTAGTGCCTTTCCATAACAGCTTAAAAATAATAATAATAATAAAGTTCTGACAGTGTGTCTAGGCGGAGACTGCTTCTGTCACTTGACAAGTAGGAGGGCGTAGAAATACAAGAATACAAACTCCTGAGTCAGCTACGGATACACTTGGGGCAATGAGAATAATTGTAAATTAAACATGACTCAATAAGGAAAACCTTATTACATCAAATTCACTTTGTGAATGTTTCTGCTTTCTGCATGAGCTCATTTCATGCACATCATGTAACATGATGAGTTATAGGGAAGAAAGTTTTCTTCCATTCCTGATCATAAAATGCTCCATATTTACTTAGACGTTCATCCACTCGGTTTTTGGCAGAGGAAGGATCATTGATTGGATCAACATTTTACATTTAGCCAATCACAGATAAGACTGAATTCTTGTAACCAATCATAAGGCAGAAAGTGTGATTTATCATCAGAGATGGGAAGTTTAACCTACTGTAACCTCACAGCTTTTTCTTTGTTATATTTCTCAGTGGTCAGAATGACTTTGCAAATGTCAAAAAGTTACACCCTAATTAAATGTTAGTTGGATTCTTTAATTGGAATAATTTCTGAGGTGACTTAAGCAGAGCATTATGATCAGGAATTATTATAATTATTTGAACACATTATCACACATTATTTTATAGAATTTGGCCAAGGTATTATTGTGATCATATCATACAATATGTAATTTGCGTGCAGTGAAAACCAAGTATATATCAACTCAATAATTAAACAAAACAATCTTAGAATATCTCTTGTTTGGATACATTGTCTTGGTTATCAGAGCGATGTGGTGCTTTAATAAAATCACCATAGTGGCATTAAAAATGATCAGTATAATATTTTAACTGTTTGTGTTATGGGTCTAATAATCCAATATCACTTAAAATATCATATGGAAGAAGACGTCACACAAATTTACACATATAAATACATTTATAATCCCATTATATTGTGATCTATTATAGAATGTAATCTGTTGTATTTGTATGTATCAATTTCAGCTTCTGTAGAGATGCAATTATATGAATGTACTCTCTGATCTTGTGATGTCATGTCCCAGACGATCATCAGCGGCATGTCACTGACTGGCACACACATTCTTTAAGGATCTGTTTTTATTAAAAGTTCGATCATCAAAGGATTGAGAAAGTACAAGGAATGAAAAACTACACCTGTTACAAAGCCATCAAAGCAGGCAGGAAAGTCAGTTGTTGACAGCACTGATGGAGACACAGTTGTGTGCATTTAATGTGTTGAAGCATGCTTGTGAAAGGATGTGCGTTTGATTTGATGGAGCTGGAGCAGGTGACCTGGCATTTCAGTGACTTTTAAAGGTGAAAGGAACACATGGCACTTTCTTCTTCCTTCTGTATTCCTCTTTTGCCTTCACTTAATGTTTCCCTTCTCATTTCTTTCTCAAGTCATTGCTCCAGTTTTTCCCTTTTCACTATTTGTCATTTTCCATTTGCTCCTTTGTGTGCTACAGTACTTTAATATTTTCTCAATGTTGTCATTAGTAGTATGTCCTGGCCCCTGAACTCGGATGTTTAGATGTAAGAACTACTCATCCTTATTATGTTCTCTAACCCTAACCCCAGTTTTTTTTTCTTTCTCAAAATCTGTTTGTGCTCCCTCTGCAATCTGTCTGTGGTAATAATTTAAACATAATCCCAAACAATTCACATAAAAATAAAAATTTCAAAGTGCCATTTTTTCTATGTTAATTACTGAATATGTCCAGAAATTTTAATTTTAGAACATTGCTGTAATAGTAAGCGTTAATAATATTTATTTGCTCATGTATATTCATGTGACATAAAGGATTATTAGTAAAAATTTGTTTTGTATTTTATTATTATTATTATTATTATTATTATTATTATTATCATCATCATCATCATCATCATAATAATCATCATCATCATCATCATAATAATAATACATAAGCTAATGACTGTGAAAATTCTCAGTCATCCAAATGAGGTTATCTGGAAGTTGAGGTATGTCAACTGGACGTCTTTCTTGTTCTGTAGATATGTTTCATTATTCATTTAAGTTGCTTCTTCAGTCTAAGGTAAGTTGGTAAGTTCCTCAAATTTGAGTTCTCCAAGGTCAAAGGATCCTCCCCTGTCTGAAAAGGCTTGTTACATGAACAATGGAGCGGATGAGAATGGGGGGGGGGGGGGGGGGGGTGGTGGCTGTTAGAAAGATGAGAGAGAGAGATTATGGAGAGTCGTTATGGTGTAATGACCAAAGAGGGTAAGGGAAATCCTTAAGTATGGCTTTCTCAGTGGCCCTGTGAAGAGGTCTTGATCTTCCTCATAATGGATGAAAGGGCAGCATAAAAAATAGCAGACAGGTTATGTCTAAGGCCTCCACCTCTGTTGAGAGAAGGATTTTCCACCTGCACATAAATCGCTTTTTTCAGCCCTCTTTTGAACCATCTATCCTCTCTGTCCAAAATTTGTAGATGTTCAAATGTGTATCCTTTGTCCTTCAGGTGAAGGTATACTACTGAATAGTATGGCCCAAGAGATCATGGAAAAGCCATCTATGGGTAGGTGAAAAATCCCTTCTTTCAACAGAGGTAGAAATCTTTGCGAACAGGAGCTCCAGTACACCTGTTAATACTGGCTTTTAGCAAAGGAAGGTGACAGCAAATGGCCTTCATTGAGCAGTATAAAAAAGAATGAGCAGAGTAATTTACCCCGAGCTTCTTGTTTGTATTAGCATTTAATGTATACTGCTTTTTCATCAGTTATATCAGTTAAATCAATAGTTTTGTTCTTTTGTTTTATTTTATTGCATTTTCCACTTTTTCTGCTTTCAAATTCATAAAATATGTCTGGAGTAACTATTAGCACAGAGACAACAGAGGTAAAATGGCAAAGGACCTGCTACTGGTCTTTAATCAGGGTATTCTCATCTTGCTTGTGTTGCTTGTCATTAATTGATCATACTATTCTTCTTGCTAGATTAGAAAACTTTGTAGGAGGTAACGGAATGGTCCTCTCCTGGCTAAGGTCTTAGTTGACTGCCCGATAGTGTATGTAAGTGAAGTTTGGTGTTCCACAGGGTTCTGATTTTGCCCATTTCCCACTCTCTCTACATGCTGCCTCTGGGCAACATAATTTGTAAGCATGGCATTAGTTCCACTGTACAGTGCTTTGCAAAAGTATTTTGTTTGTTAGGGTATGTCTCTACCAGCCTTGCACATCTAGAGAGTGAAATCTTTGCCCATTCTTCTTTGCATAAAGCTCAGTCAGACTGGATATAGAGCATCTGTGAGCATCTTTTAAGTCTTGCAAAACATTCTCAATTAGATTTAGGTCTGGACTTTGACCGGGACATTCTAACATATAAATATGCTTTGATCCAAACCATTCCATAGCTCTGGCTGTACGTTTAGGGTCGGTGTCCTGCTGGAAGGTGAACCTCCATCCCAGTCTCAAGTGTTTTATGGACTCTGACAGGTTTTCTCCTAAGATTGCCCTGTATTTGGCTAAATCTTCCACCCCATTAACTGTGACCAGCTTCCCTGTCCCTGCTGAAAAAAATCATCCCACATATAGCGTTTTTCATTAAGGTAAAAAGAAAAAAAGTAACATTTTGGTCTCATCTGAACAGAGCACCTTCTTCCACATTTTTACTGTTTGTTGGCTTGTCGCAAACTTTAAATGGAACTTTTTATTGCTTTCTTTCAACTATGGCTTTCTTCTTGCCACTCTTCCATAAAGGCCAGATTTGTGGAGTGCATGATTAATAGTTGACTAATAGATTATCTGTTCTAGTCCCATGAACAGATTCTCTCAACTAAGCTGTGGATCTCTGCTGCTCCTCCGTAGTTACTATGGTCCTCTTGGCTGCTTCTCTGTAAACCTGTCAGTTTAGGTGAAATGGGTCTGAGATTGGTCTTGGTAGGTTTGCAGTTGTGCCATACTCTTCCCTTTTCAGGTGATGGATTAAACAGTGGTTTTTGAGGTGTTTCAAGCTTGGGATATTTTTTATAACATATCCCTGCTTTAAACTTCTCCACAACTTTATCCCTGACTTGACTGGTGTGTTGTTCGGGCTTCATGCTGCCGTTTGTTCACTAATGTTCTTTAACAAACCACTAAGGGGTTCACAGAATACCTGTTTTTAATACTGAGATTAAATTATAGACTCTATTTACTAATTAGGTGACTTTTGAAGGCAATTGGTCCCACAGGAGTTTAGTTAGGGATATCAGAGTAAAGGTGCTGAAAACAAATGCACACCACATTTCTCAGATTCTTATTTGTAAAAAGGAATTGAAAACCATTTACTATATGATCTGTTAAATAAAATCCCAATAAAATATATTTAATTTAGTGGTTGTAAAATAACAAAATGTGAAAAATCTAAAGGGTATGAATACTTTTGCAAGGAACTGTATGTTGATGACACACAGTTATACGTCTTAGCAAAGTCAAATGAGAGACACCATGCTTCTTAATTTCCTTCTGCTTAATTCTGACAATGTAGAAATACTTGTACTAGGACCACATGCAGTTAGAAGTAAGCTTTCTGATCACATAGTAACTTTGGATGGCACTGCTGTTTTATCATGCAAAAACCCTTAGTTTGATTACTGATTCCTGTCTTTTTAAAGCTCATGTAGATAATATTACTAGAATAGCCTTCTCTCATCTTAGAAATATTGTCAAGTCAAGGAATACATTGTCACTTCATGATGCAAAAAAATAAAAATATTTTATTAAAAAAATAAATAAAATAAAAAAAATAACTACCCCATGCTTTGTTCACTCTAGGTTGGATTATTGTTATGCCTTATTGTTTTGATGTTCTACCATGTGCATGAACAAGCCACAAAATGCAGCAGCCAAAGTGCTCAATAGAACCAGAATATATAAGCACAATGCACTGGCTTCAGTGAAAATTCACATAAATTTTAAAATGCTGCTATTGACCTATAAAGCACTAAATGGTCTTGCACCACAGTACCTGAATGAACTGCTAATGCTATATGATTTTCTATGCCTACTTCAGTCAAAGGGTGCAGGCTGCTTTCAATTAGTGTTCAGGACTCAGACACAGTCTCAATGTTTAAGTCCAGGCGGAAAACCTATTTGTTTGGACAAGCCTTAAAAAAAAAAATAAATAAATAAATAAAGATTTGTCATAGGTAAAATGAAGATCTGGGGACTCATCTGGGGATGTAGAGTATTATGGTGGTATCTTTAGATGCTGTCTTCTCCCACTCTCATTTATAAGTGACTAGTTGCTGGTTGCTTCCCAGAAAGCCCTCATATCTGTGTTTCCTACTGGCTCTCCCTTTTCGTTATGCTGTAATAGTTAGTTCTGCTAGTACAAAATGTACAGCAATCTTAAACATTATGTGACTGTTAGCATTCTCTCTGTCTTTCACACACACCCTTTTGAGTTGCCAGAGACCCAGACCCACTCTGCTTTCTGGACCTATCTGACACAACCTAGTTGCCAACTTCTGGTTGGAGGTCTCATGCATGGAGGCCTCTGGCTCTCTGGTGAGAATGGCCCCATGTGGTCTTCTTGGGATGTGTGTGGTGACTGGAAAGGTCCTACTTGACCATGAAGATGGTCTTGGATTCAGATGACACAGGTAGTTGTTCTATGATGGCTTGTGAATGCATTTGATCAGTTGTTCAGGACTGAAATTCCCACAAACAGTTTTGTATGTGAGCCTCCACAAACAAAAGTGCAGTTTATATAAACTTAAACATCGTTCCTGTTATACTGTAAATCGATCCCTGCTATGTAATATCACCTAAATGAGGTTATCTTCCTTGCTGAAATATGGTTCAAAGAGATTTTCTTTGCCACTGTTGCATATGTTCACAGCTATCCTTGGAACAAAAGCACAGTTTGCTCTAATTAAGGATGTGGTGTTAAGGATTGTTGTTGGTTCGTAAGAGCTATCTGGCAATCATAACCCAATGGCAGGACACATTACTAGCCAGACTTTTAGGACAGGTTCACATCCAACAGTCATGCACATCCTGTGTAGAATGTCAGGTGGTACATCCACCAGCCACCACGAAAGTGCCCCAACAAGAGGTCCCACAATCCTCTACATGGTTCTCCATATTTGCATTATTATATAGGCACAAGCCTTGTAGTCTCCTAGACATCATCAGGGAAAATGGGGATGGGGGGGCTTCTTTCAGATAAAGAAAACTTTTATAGTTCTTGACCTAAAAGCAACACGGGTTAATTGCCTAACAGAATTTGCACCAGGAGAGAAAGTGCTCATTTTACTATCTACAATGAGTTTGAAATTACTTGCAAAGTGGGACAGACCCTTTGAGGTCACATAGTGGGTTGAGGAAGTCAAGTGTGAGGTTAGGTAAATAAGAATCCTGAATCTCTTGAAACCATGGAAGTGGAATCTGGAAACCTGCCAGTTCATACTGACCTTAAATGGGACAACTGTGAAACGTCTACTACAAGGGTACTTTGCAGCCACCCCTACAGTTTACAGTCAAAAAAGTGGTTCAGGGTGACCATAAGTCTATGCTCAACATGGGGGTAATTGAGAAGTCACACAGTGACTGCAGCAGCCTAGTGGCCTTACTACCCAAAGTTTTATGAACTGCTTGAGCAGTTAGGTTTGATTCACTTTTATTCATTACTGGATCTTACAAAGTAATATATGGGGGTAGGTACGCGCATATAGAGGTATGCGCACATTTTGATATACTGTTGAAGATGTAAAGTAAAGATGTACTGTAAAGATGATTTACAGTAATTCAGTGGCAGCAGAGTAAATTAATTGTTAAGCACAGTAAATAGACAGAAAGCCTAAAATGTTAAGTCACATTGTATTGCGCACACTGTGTTGCTGCCATTATACTATCAATACACATGCACTGGTGTACTTACATAATTGGTTACAGAACAATCAAAATAATATAAAAAAATTAATAATAATATGACCAGATTTTGCAGTAAAATATATTGTAAATTTACAGCATGTAATGTGGTTTTAAATTAGAATTTGCAGCTAGCATGAACAATCTAATGAAAAGATATAGTAAAACAAACGTGTACACAGAACCAACCAAACACTAAAGAATAGAGTATAACACTGCTGTAAGAATTAAGGCCCAGACAAACACACAGACAAATCTTTCACAAATATATTAATAAATATAAATAAAAAAAAGCCAAGCTCTTTAAAGCTTTAAGCTTCTTACACATAAATCAATCAATCAATAAATAAATACATTTATTTCTCTCTGTATCTTTTTCTGTATCTTAACTCCCTTGCCATGAAGTAAATGGTCATCATACTGGCATTTTACTCATGCAAAAAAAATGTGCCCAATTATCAGCTGTGCCAGTCTTTACAGAGCTATTGACCTCCACCCTCTCTGTAGCACTGCAATTTATTTTAACCCGCACGATGTGTCTGCTGCTAATTAGATGCATTTCAAAGAAAGTCTCTGAGATTGTAAAGAGGAAGAGATGCAGACAGAGACTGGGAGAGAGTGAAAAAAGGAGAGGGGCACTGAAAGAGAACCACATTATCTTACTGACTGGAGGTTCGACCCTTGTCTGAACGTTTTAAATGGATGAAAGATTATAGTGTTTAAACGCAGCATTCAAACTACAGGGAGAGATGAAAATGGAAAGAGGGGGAGAGACTGACACACAGTGAGAGAGAGAGAGAGAGAGAGAGAGAGAGAGAGAGAGAGAGAGAGAGATGTAGCATGGGACACTTAAAGTTTGAACATATCTGTGTGTGTGTGTGTGTGTGTGTGTGTGTGTGTGTGTGTGTGTGTGTGTGTGTGTGTGTGTGTGTGTGTGTGTGTGTGGAGAGAGAGATTGTCAGGATGGAACTTTCTGCTAAATCTATTAGCCCTCCAAAAAAACATGACAAATGGAGACATTTTTAACTTTCCTGTTGTTTGTGAACAGCTAGTTTTTAGATCAACTCAGCCTAAAAAAATCACATGTAAATTATCTGTAGTGCTATCTACTGTAGATATTGAATATCAACATTCTGATACAAGCACACATTAAATAACAATATCAAGCATGGTTGCAAATGCTCTATATGTTGTGTTCTGATTGTGAGTCATAATTTACAGTAAACACACCCACATGTACAACAATTCCATTTAAATGAGCTCAATATGTAATAAATAACTTCACCTCTTCTCTCATTTTTTTTTTAAACATATTTAGCATAGTTAAGTTCTGGGCACTGGTGGCTAAGTGGTAGATGTTTTGCCTGCCATGTGGAAGACCCGGGTTCGATTCCCGGTTCTCAAACCTCAGCCACTGGATGCAGTGTCAGTCCTAAGCTCAGTTAAATGGGAGGGTTGTGTCAGGAAGGGCATCTGGCATAAAATCTGTGCCAAGATTTTATGTGCGGACTGGATGGTCTGCTGTGGCGATCCCTTGCCGAAAGAAGCCGAAAAGATCAAAAGCATAGCTCAGTTCTGTGATTTCATATTATATGATTGGACCTACCAAACTCATGAAATTTCTACATTACTTTGCAGGGACAATCAGGCTTACAATTTGCATTGAAAATATCCGTGTTACCATACTGTTTTACCACCTGGCTTGCATATCTAATTGTGATCAACTGTTGAATTTGATTGCTGAAATGCCTGGGCAAGAACTTTGATATTCAACTTCTAAAATGTGTAGCAAATGAGTTACATGCAATTGTTTGTTGGTGAGACTGAGCTGTTTTAGATCTCGATGCCTGACAAACCTGACGGACTATCTCATGGCTACATTTGATGATCAATCTAATTTCTTGTGGTCATGTTCCACCCCTGACTACTCCTGGTCAAATGCTGTCTGAAGTAACACTTAAAGGGATTATGTTTATAATATGGACATACAAACATATTGTGCATACAGCATTCAGTATATGAGCCTTGGGTGTGATAAGTTGCATGTGTGAGCTTATGTGGCATAGCTCTGCCGAGTGTTATTTTTTTGTTATTTCATAGCTGTTGTTTCTTGTTGCTGTTGTTGTTCCTATGTTGGTAAATGTCAGTCTGGTAGAGCTTTTTTAGTTTAAATAGTGTTCTATGCTAGCTGTAATGATCTGTAACTTGCTCTCACTTATGTTAAGATATCAGGCATTATTAATAACACAAATTCTCTGGCATACACTGACCTCATATCAGCCATAACGTAACTCAAAAAATAAATAGCATCATTCACACCTTCAGGATATATGTGTGTCACAAACATATTTGAAGATCACTATAGGAACATTTTCACTGTAGTGTTTCTTTGCTTCATTTATTATTACAAAGAGAATTGGATGATTTTACAGATGTGGCCATTAAGAATGCGTGCTTGTTCCCGTCGAAAGGCAGCAATTCGCCTCGCACACTGCCAAGAAAAACCCACAACCACCATTTTTGTATTTAAATAAATGTGTTGTGATTCACTGAATATCCGCCAGACGGCGCATGGAAGGAGTTTATCTAAAAGTGCGGATATTCAGTGAATTGACCAAGTACAATGAAGATTTGTGTATAATTAGTTAGCCTAAAACAATATTGTTTCCAATGCTGAAGCAAACATGAATTTTATTTTGTTTTGCAACAGATATTTCATGATGAATGTGTGTATATGTGCTTCACATTATTTTCATAATGATGAAATGAGATGCCAAAAATCATTCTTTAAAAATCATGATAAAAAGTTTCTTATATAGTTTTTGTAATGTTTTAACAGGGACAAAACAATGAGAGACATGGCAATTCAGTTTAAATGGTCTTGAAATTAATTTAATTTCTTGATAGTAGACTACCTGATAGTGTTAACAATGCGAATGTCCTAATTCGTGAATATGCCAACACATCTTCGTTAAAACGTAAAAATGTGTCGACACTGAGCACCATCAGAAGACAAGAATGAACATCTAGTAGTAAATATTCTTATATGAACACGAAGTGCTTCGGGCTTTTCATAATAATCATCATGTTTTTTGCCGTTTGTGTCCAGCATTGAATAATTATTTCATCCATTATTTGACCACAGCTGGAAATAATAGCTAGAATGTGATTGTGAATTGAAATAAAGCTGTTCTTCGCCGTGCGGAAACCCGCGGCTCGTACTTTCACTTTACAAAAGGCAGCGTTCTGATCAAAAGGCTGATAAACATACGTGATTTATCAATAAAAATCCCTCTTCTCACCTTTCATGTAGGTGTGAAGTTATCAAACTGGTTTTGCCGATGGGGGAACTGGCAGAATTGAGGGGTTTAAAACTAATTAACAAGACAGAGCAGACGTCTCTGCCTAAAATTTATTTCACCAGCAAAACATAGAATAAATAGAAATAAAACGTTTAATGGTACCAATTAAATCAGACTTCATAGTTGGAGTTGATGCTTTCAGTGTAATTCACAAAATAACTGAATATATTCATATTATATAACATAACGACAACCGTTTCATTCCTAGACCTTTTGTCTGCATCATAATGAACTGAAGCTCAGCACGTCTTCTTTCCCTGTTTTAATCTGTCATATTTAAGTGAAATACATTTAGCATATATGCATAAATATTCCTTTTTATTAATGGACAGGTGTATTACGAAGTGAAGACCTGTTGTTCAGTTGTTCCCTGCACGGTGTATTTGCACAGAGAGATTGTGTGTGTGTGTGTGTGTGTGTGTGTGTGTGTGTGTGTTTGTGTGTTTGTGTGTGTGTGTGTGCACGGAAAGTCTGTGTATGTCCACACGCGTGTCTCATACTGTAGGTGTGTATGCACGGAAAGTTTGTGTGTGTTTCTGTGCATCTCATAGGTGTGTGTGCATGGAGAGTTTGTGTGTTTGTGCGCGCGTCTCATATGTGATATTCATTTGAAAGTTTGATTTGATTGAAGTTGATAAGTGTATGTTGTCAAAGTATTTGTGGACATATAATTAGGAGAAAAATGTAAATTAAGTATGTCTTGAAACATGCAGTATGCATGCAGTAACTATTTATTTGAACACGGTAAAGGTGTTAATGTTTTGTACATTCCTTTATTCATCCTTTTTGTTTGTGTTTAGGTTTCACGTATGGACAACAATGTTCCAGAAGCGTTATTAAATATTAAATAAAGAAAATATAATACACTTTTATTAAATATAGAATATAGCAGACAGTATATCACAAATGGTCACTCAAAGTCTTTGCAAAAGAAAGAGCAGTATGCATTTTTTTTTAAAGAGTAAAACTTGATCTTTTCTTTCTACGAAGTTTGTTAATTCTTTCTCTTATTTGCTTTTTGTTGCGGGCCGTGGGGTAGAATTACCTAGCAATAGCATCGAAAATTGCTTGATGCAGATTGGAGGGCAGTGCATTTCCCCCCCTGGAACCATCACAGTTCACTGAACCTGCCCAGTTCTGGTAAACGTTGAGCGGAATCAACCTTTTAAACAAACCAACAGCAAATTAATCTGCCCTTGGTCTGTCATCTGATCCTGCTGAATCCAGATATAGCCAAATGGCACATGGAAGGATTTTATCTAAAAGCCAGGCCAAGTACAACGAAGAATTCCGTATAATTAGTTAGCCTAAAACAATATTGTTTCCAATGCTGAAGCAGACATGAATTTTATTTTGTTTTACAATAGATATTTCATGATGAACGTGTGTATATGTGCTTCATATTTTGTTCATAATAATGAAATGAGATGCCCTAAATTGTGCTTTAAAATTCATAATAAAAAAACTTCTTATATAGTTTTTGTAATGTCTTAACAGGGACAAAACAACGAAAGACATGGCAAAGCTTTGATTTAAATGGTCTTAAAATGAATTTAATTCCCTGATAGTAGGCTACCTGATTGCGTTAACTATGCGAATGTCCTAATTCGTGAATATGTCAACTTATCTGTGTAAAAATGTGTCGACATTAAGCACCATCAGAAGACATGAATGAACAAAAAAAATCAATATATTTTTTTGTAAATATTCTTATATGCGCACAAAGTGCTTTTAGCTTTTTATAATAATCATCATCATTTTTCTGTTTGTGTCTAGGATTTAATAATTATTTCGTCCATTATTTGACCACGGATGGAAATAATAGCTGGAATGTGATTGTGAATTTCTGACTGAAATTGTCAGGGATAACCCCAAGAGGGCGCCAAAGCACCCAAGGACCCTTTCGTTTGTAGTTCTTTTAAGTTTCGTTTGGTTACTTCATTTCCCAGTTTACACTCGGTCAGGTGACATGGGCGCTCACCTGAACTGAGTTAGTCATTAGTTTTGTTATAAATAGCTTGTTTTAGTTCTGTTACGTTGTCTTGCAACTGTTCAATTTACCTTGTAAATGTGCCAGAAGCTTAGTTCCTGTTTTCCGTTCGTGATACGTGTTTTGGTTTGTTTTCTTAAAGTATTTTTGTTTATTTGATTCCCCTGTTTTCTTTAATAAAAACATCATTCTCTCATTTGAAACATCGCGACCTCTGCGTTTATGCCTCGCTCCTTTCAACGTGACAGAAATAAAGCTGTTTATCGTATTTTCACTTCACAAAAGGCACCGTTTTGATCAAATGGCTGATAAATGCGTGTGATTTATCGATAAAAATGCTAGAAAGTCATCGCATCTCGCAATAATGCAGATCAAACGCAATCCACACGTCCATAAATAAAAAGGAATATTTAAGCATATACACAAAATACATTTCAATTATTATTTCACAATATTACAAATGAAAACAAGGAAAGAAGAAGTACTGAGCTTCAGTTCATTGTGCTGGCAAAATACATTTTAGGCAAAGACGTCTGTTCGGTCTTGTTAATTAGTTTTAAACCCCTCAATTCTGCCAATTCCCCCATCAGCTAAACCTGTTTGATAACTTAAACACTTATCGTGAATGAAAGGTGAGAAGAGGGATTATCAAACTGGGTGCACTGTTTGTAAATACTGTAGGGTGGGTTGGTGGGGGTCGACGTCCTTACCTAAAATTTATTATCCCAGCAAAACATAAAAAAAAAAAGTTTAATGATAGCAATTAAATCAGACTACATAGTTAGTTTTGATACTTTGTGACATTGATACTGTTTTTTAATCCCTGCAATGGAAGAGTCTGAGAATTTCTTTACCATAACCTTTGTTGTATTGTTTTTAAAACAACTCTATACACAACTTATGATTTCTTTATGCTATTTTATAAATGGAATATATTTTTTATGTTACACTCTAAAAACTGCTGGGTTTTTAGACAGAAATTCTGTGCCTCTTCTTGGTTTCACACGGATTACATAAAATGAGAATGTTTGTTGAGAATGTAACTTGCATAATTTAAAAGTAGACCCTTTCTAAGCTGTCTGTGTGTGCAGTATTCGCGGAGTTTCAGTTCATTTAAACAACGTGTTAATTTTTTTTTTCGCGGAGACTGAGACGGCTGAAAGCGCACCCTGTTTATTTTCTTTATTTTACAGAAGCATAACGTTTTGTGGATATTGTGAGTGTTCATCAATAAAAGTAGACCCTTTACAGATTCAAATGATGTAACACACTTATGTGTAGGATAAAAAATGACAGAGCATTTTTAATTCTTTTCACAGTTATCAGAAAAAAATGCAAGTGGACCCACCGGCGGGTCCGCCGACTCCTAAATGTTTAGGAGCTGGGTTGTTTTATTTGACCCAACCAGAGGGTAAATTAACACTATTGCTGGGCTGACATATTCCATTTTATTAAGTAGATAGAATTATTTGAGGTGTAAATACAGTAGATTGCCTGTTAGAAATACCCCAAATTAAATTAATCCGCTGTTTTAACCACTGCAGAGAAAGTTAGCCAGTGATAGTTTTCAGAAATCCTTTCCCAGGGGTGGCTGCGTTGGGTGGGTACATGAGCTCAGAGCGCCTAAGGATTGTCTGGAGCTCAAATCTCCGAAAACGTTGTGTTTTGAAACCAGCTAAAATTGCTGCGCTTCTAGATAAAACTGTCATTTAAAAAAATTATATATAGGCCTATACGCAAAATATATTCCACTTAAATATTACAGACTCAAACAAGGAAAGAAGATGCACTGAGCTTCAGTTCATTGTGATGCAGACAAAAGGTCTAGTGAGGAAACAGAGACATTTTGTTTTTCTGCTTTTTTTTCACTGAGTTTAACCATGTATCACTTTTAGTATTCATAGCAAAAGCAACCCAACATTGTGATTAAAGTACCCGAAATAAACCAGAATTTTGACCCAGCATAAACAACCCAGCATTTTTTAGAGTGCACAACTACTACTACTAATAATAAATAGAGGAAGCGCAGTCAAAGCCCAGGGTTTCTGTGTGCTGTTGCGTTGTGTTCAGCGAGTAGCATATATTTTTGTGTTTACTGAATATCTGGTGGAGTATATCTGCAGTTTTATCGATACATCTGCTCATTCCTGCACGCACATTTATCAGCCTTTTGATCAAAAAGCTCACTTTCACTTTGCAAATGGCAGTATTTATTGTTTAGTGTATATTTAAAGCGCATATACACAATAAAACAATATTGTTTTAGGCTAACTTATCATACATACACTTTTGTATTCTTTGTTGTACTTCGTCTTTCTGCACACATGCACGGGTGCATTACACTACTACTATTACTACTAGTACACTAATAATAATGGAGAAAGCGCAGTCAAAGAATCATTGAAGGAGAGAAGAAAATGAAGAATAAACACATATCAGTATTTACAGTTTGAGCTTGACAGTTCATGAGCTCTGTTGCTTGCAGTCAATGGGCCTAAGAGAGATTAACACATTTTTGGCATCAATAGACACATAATACCTCAGATTGAAACACGATTGCCCCCTATAGGTAATTAATGTAATTTTCACAGCTTCCCGAGATCCCTTTTCTCAAAACGTGCATTCTTAATGGACAGATCTGTAGGTGTGAACAGCTGAGACATCAATAGGAGTCCTGGTGTCACCTGAGCCAGGTGTCAATAGGTGTTTTAATCTTGTATATTTTTTATGAAAAGTCCTGGATTATTTAGTGAAACAGTGGCTCTGATTAAAAAAAAATGTTAGGCACATCAGTCACTTTTCTCCAAATAAAGGGCCTTTCTGAGTGTTATAATTTAGTTGTTTTGCTATGGGCACACACCCACGACTTTTATTAACTCAGTTCTGTGTTTAAAAAAAAATCTCTTATTCTCCATTTTATTTAAATTGTTTTCTTGCTAGAGTTAAAAAAAATATATTTTCTTGTATGTGTACTTTGACACAAGTTTAAAAGTCCCACATAAATTTAACATATTTACATCAGCCATATTATGAAAGCCTAATATTCTGCTCGATGTAAAAAAGTGAAATTTGGTAAAGATTTGAAATGTACACAAATTTAAGAAGAGGCCTAAAGCACTGCAGGTCTTCAAAAAGGCCATAGACCGCAGAGGGTTAAAAGTAATCCTCGTCCCAGGAGCTGACTTGCCTCAGCCTGAAGTGGGGAAGGGTGAATTATTTGCATTTGAATATTGTCTGACATTGTAAAGCACACACAGAAACACTAAAACAAAATGACAGAGAATGAATAGAGAATTAAGAGGCCTTGATTATACTGCATGAATATTACAAAATCCATGAAAAAATCTTATGAAGCATTTACACAAATGTAGGACAATATATTTTTTTATTTATTAAAAATTTATATTCTGCAAGTTTATTTTTCCAGTTATTTCTATATTTAAAGCTTGATATCTTTCAATATATTTTTTTATAATAACACTAAACAGATACAAACAGGGATAGCCTATATAACTTCATTCTTTCTACAAATAAAATTGTCACCTAGTGACCTTGATTGTCTGTCTAAACAACATTTAACCCATGTTGTTGTTTTTTTTAAACTCATTATTGTAAAAGTAAATGTCAATAGCTCTGGTGCTGATTTTTCATGTTTGTTGTATAAAGAACTCACATGTTACCATCAAAATCTCCCTTTGCGCCACGTGGCATTAATTTCACAAATGACTTTTGAAACGCACCTGATTTATTTTAGCCGCTGTCGTTTTGCTGTGGCAGTGAGCAAGGCAGTAAAAGATATTATGGTTGATTACCTATTGCATGCATAGAGGGTGAATCCAATGGAAGGCCAGGTGGTGACTGGGTGGTATATACAGCATATACCACACAGTCACCACCTATATGTACTGTATATGTGTGTGTGTGTGTGTGTGTGTGTGTGTGTGTGTGTGTGTGTGTGTGTGTGAAACTCGAAAAATGTGAATATTGTGCAAAAGTTCAAGCCGTGATTAATTGAGATGATTATGGCTTACAGCTCATGAAAACCCCAAATCCACAGTAACTGAAAATTAGAATATTGTGAAAATGTTCAATATTCTAGGCTCAAAGTGTCCCACTCTAATCAGCTAATTAAGCCATAACACCTGCAAAGGGTTCCTGAGCCATTAAATGGTTTCTCAGTCTGCTTCAGTAGGAAGCACAATCATGGAAAAGACTGCTGACCTGACAGTTGTGTGGAAAACCATCACTGACATCCTCCATAAGGAGGGAAAGCCTCAAAAGGTCATGTGTGGAAGAAAAAGGTGCACAAGTAGCAGGGATGACCGCAGCCTGGAGAGGTTTGTCAGGAAAAGGCCATTTAAAAGTGTTGGGGACTTTCACAAGGAGTGGACTGAGGCAGGAGGCAGTGCATCAAGAGCCACCACACACAGACAGATCCTGGGCATGGGCTTCAAATGTCATATTCCTCATGTCAAGCCGCTCCTGAACACCAAACAACGTCAGAAGCGTCTTACCTGGGCTAAAAAAAAAAAGAACTGGTCTGTTGCTCCGTGGTCCAAAGTCCTCTTTTCTGATGAAAGCAACTTTTGCATCTCATTTGGAAACCAGGACCCAGAGTCTGGAAGAAGAATGGAGAGGCACACACTGCATGATGCTTGAAATCCAATGTGAAGTTTCCACAGTCTGTGTTGATTTGGGGAGCCATGTCATCTGCTGGTGTTGGTCCACTGTGCTTCATTAAGTCCAGGGTCAACGCAGCCGTCTACCAGGAGATTTTGGAGAACTTCATGCTTCCTTCCGCAGATGAGCTTTATGGGGATGCTGACTTTATTTTCCAGCAGGA
Organism: Clarias macrocephalus; assembly: GCA_011419295.1. Lineage (NCBI taxonomy): Eukaryota > Metazoa > Chordata > Actinopteri > Siluriformes > Clariidae > Clarias > Clarias macrocephalus. The sequence continues at coordinate 97,334 of JAAGKR010001781.1, forward strand.
CTTGGCACCTGTCCACACTGCCAAAAGCACCAAAACCTGGTTCAATGTTCCGTGGGAATACTGATCCCAAAGAGACACACAGGACTTCCATGTGACAAGATCTCCAACCAGAAGCAGGGCACCAGGATGAGTCAGACAGGTGCAGAGGGCAGAGGGAGTCTGGATCCATGGCAGCTCAGGAACGACATGTGTAGCTCGACATGAGAGAGGGAAAGAGAGAGGGGGAGAGAGCAGAAGAGGAGAGATAACAGGTATAACTTAAACCTTTTAAGTTGCATTACTGAAATAAATAAACTTTTGCACGATATTCTAATTTTTCGCGTTTCACCCGTATTCAGTCTTATGCAAAAGTTTAGGCACCCCTTGATAACAGATTTTGGTGATTTTTTTTAATTATTATTTTTTTTATTGAAAACATGTTAACTTGGAAATGGAAAAAATGCACAATATTTTTAGCAAACATTGATGCATAGTTACTTCTTATGCCATAAATTTAACAAAAAACAAACAAAAAAAAAAACCATTATTATATCACTGTGCAAAAGTTTGGGCACCCTTAGAGTTCCAGAGTCTCAGTTTCTTTTTACAAGGTTTCAGACCTTAATCAGCTCATTAGATTTGATGCATGGCAACAGCTGTCATTAGTAAAAGCCAATTTCAAAGCTTTACAAATACTTGACTCTTCAAACCTTGTGCACACACTTGCGGACACTCAACAACCATGGGTTCCTGAAGGTGAATTGCAGGTGAAGGCTACAAGGAAATACCAAAGCATTGTCAGCTTGCAGTTTCCACAGTGAGAAATGTAATTAAGAGATGGCAGTTCAGGTGAACTGTGGAGGTCAAGATGAGATCTGGAAGACCAAGAAAACTCTGGGAGAGAACTGCTCGTATGCTGGTCAAAAAGACAAAAAACCCCATTTGACTTCAAAAAACCTGCAGGAACATGTAGCAGACTCAGGAGTGTGCAGTGATGCTTGCACAAACAAGACCTTCATGAAAGAGTCAGCAGAAGAAAACCTTACCTGCGTCCACATCATAAAATCCAACGTCAGAAGTATGCAACAGAACATCTACAGAAGCCTGAGGCATTTTGGAAACAAGTGCTGTAGACTGATGAAGTTAAAATAGAACTCTTCGGCTGCAATCTAAGGCATGTTTGAAAAAATTAGGAGCAGCATTTCATGAAAAGTAGTAATAGTTGGCGAAAACACCATACCAACTATTAAGCATGAGGTTGGATCTATCATGCTTTGGGGTTGTGTTGCAGCCAGTGGCACAGGAAACATTGCACAGGTGGAGGGAAGAATGGATTCCACTAAATACCAGCAAATTCTGGAAGCAAACATTATACCATCTGTAAGAAAGCTGAAGCTGAAAAGAGGATGGCTTCTACAACAGGACAATGATCCTAAGCATCCTTTGAAATCCACCATAGAATACCTTAAGAGACAGAAGCTGAAGGTTTGGAATGGCCATCACAGTCCCCTGAAAATTTGTGGGTAGATCTTAAAAGAGCTGTGCACGCAAGGCGACCAAAGAAGATTACAGAACTAGAATCCTTTTGCAAGGAAAAATGGGAGAAAATCCCAAGTACAAGAATTGAAAGACTTTAAAGCTGGCATTTGCAAGCCGTGATATCTGCCAGAGAAAGTATTACTAAGTACTGGTTATGTATGGTGCCCAAACTTTTGCACAATGCCACAATAATGTTTTTTTTTTTATCTTTGTTCAACGTATGACATAAAAAGTAACTATGCATCAATGTTTGCTGAAAAGATTGTGCATTTTTTTTCCATTTCCAAGACAGACTGTGTTAACATCTTTTCAATTAAAAAAATCTTTAAAAATCACCAAAATCTGTTATTTATCAAGGGGTGACTAAACTTTTGTATAAGACTGTATATACTGCTAAATAAAATAAAATAAAAAAAACAACAACACAATGTAACTCCAAGTCAATCACACTTCTGTGAAATCAAACTTCCCACTTAGGAAGCAACACTGGTTGACAATCAATTTCACATGCTGTTGTGCAAATGAAATAGATAACAGGTGGAAATTATAGGTAATTAGCAAGACACCCCCAATAAAGGAGTGGTTCAACAGGTGGTGACCACAGACCACTTTTCAGTTCCTATGCTTTCTGGCTGATGTTTTGGTCACTTTTGAATGCTAGCTGTGCTTTCATTCTAGTGGTTGCATGAGACGGAGTCTACAACGGAACTCCGCAGCCCACGCAAGTGGCTCAGGTAGTGCAGCTCATCCAGGATGGCACATCAATGCGAGCTGTGGCAAGAAGGTTTGCTGTGTCTGTCAGCGTAGTGTCCAGAGCATGGATGCGCTACCAGGAGACAACCAGGGCAACAACCCAGCAGCAGAACCGCTCCCTCTGCCTTTGTGCAAGGAGGAACAGGTGGAGCACTGCCAGAGCCCTGCAAAATAACCTCCAGCAGGCCACAAATGTGCATGTGTCTGCTCAAACGATCAGAAACAGACTCCATGATGGTGGTATGAGGGCCTGACGTCCACAGGTGGGGGTTGTGCTTACAGTCCAACACTGTGCTGGACGTTTGGCATTTGCCAGAGAACACCAAGATTGGCAAATTCGCCACTGGTACCCTGTGCTCTTCACAGATGAAAGCAGGTTCACACTGAGCACATGTGACAGACATGACAGAGTCTAGAGATGCCCTGGAGAACGTTCCACACAGCCCTCCATGTGCTTGCTAGAGGTAGCCTGACTGCCATTAGGTACCGAGATGAGATCCTCAGACCACTTGTGAGACCATATGCCGGTGCGGTTGGCCTTGGGTTCCTCCTAATGCAAGACAATGCTAGACCTCATGTGGCTGGAGTGTGTCAGCAGTTCCTGCAAGATGAAAGCATTGATGCTATGGACTGGCCCACCCTTTCCCCAGACCTGAATCCAATTGAGCACATCTGGGACATCATGTTTCCCTCCATTTCATGAAATATATATTAAATGAAATATATATTAAAGAACTGATATTTAGAAGTGACACCTGCCTCCCATGTGTTCTGTCCATGTGCCAGACACGTTACAATATATATAAATATATACAGTGCTGTGAAAAAGTATTTGCCTCTTCCTGATTTTTCACTTAAATGATTCATATCATCAAGAAATTACCAGAGTAAATACAAAATGCAATTAAAAATTTTTTTTTTCATTTAATAAGGGGAAAAAAAGCTGTTCAAACTTTTCTGGCCCTATGCGAAAAAAGTAATTGCTCTTAAAACCAATAACTGGTTGTGCCACCCTTGACAGAAACAACTGCAATCAAGCATTTGCTTTCACATCACTATGGAGGAATTTTGGGCCACTCTTCTTTGCAAAATTGTTTTAATTAAGGAGGATTGTTGAGCATTAACAGCCAGTTTAAAGATTAAAGAATTAGATTTAGGTCCAGACTAGGCCATTTCAAAACCTTTATTCAGATAAAGTTTTGTGATCTTCAGTCATGTTTCTGTGTTCTTTTTAAACAGATGTTGCTTTCCCCTGGCACCCTTCCAAATAAACCATACTTGTTCAGTCTTCTTCTAATTGTGCTGTCATGGGCTTTAACATTTAACATGCTCATTGAGGTCTGTAGGGTGTGTTATGTAGGATTATTTTGTATTTCTCTGAGCATTGCAGTGACCTTCGGGTTAATGTGCTGTGACAACTGTTGGGAAGAGATTGGCAACTGTCATGTTAAATGCTTTCCATTTTTAATCTTTCCCGCTGCACAACTTTACATTTTTTTGGAAAATGTTTCCAACCCTTTACAGATTAATGTGCGACAATTGCTGTTCTAAGGACATTGCTTATTTCTTTCCCACTTGGCATTTTATTAACACACACTCCTGAATGTCCCAGATCAGCAAAATGCCAAAACATCTAAGTTGTATTTATCTAATATTGAGACCCACTACAATCAGATGATTTAAACATTATTAAAAGTTATTAAAACATTAAATTAAAAGAGGGCGTATTAACGATTTAACATGAATGTATATCACTTTCTCATCCTACAGTATATCTGATTTCAAAATATATTATTATACCTTTTCAAGTCAACATACCTTTTCTGTGTATTCTTGAATCATTGTCGACTCTTCCCCGGTTCTTTGGATTTCTCTCTCATCTTCTACCTGATAATATTATCTGGTCTCAGACTGATCATTGTGTTTGACCCTGTCTGTTCTTTAGATTTCTCTCTCATCTACGCCCTCGGAATATTGTCTGCTCTCGGACTGATCACTGTGTTTGACCCTTCCTGTTCTTTGGCTTAGCCCTTGTCTTTGTCTATTGAAACCTTGCCTTATCTGCCTTTCACTTGTGCTACTGGAGGCAATTAATCTTACTGCTGGACCCTTGGCTAACAACCCCTGGTTGTATAAAAGTTTACTTCTCTTCATTTCATTCAAGCGGCACAACGACTTCCTCATTCACATAGGGAGGGAGAGGACACTCTGAGCATTGGATTTCTCTCCCTGAACAAGTTTGTGTGGACTTGGATCTCCATCCTCCCTGGAACCCGCACCGCACATTGACCCAGAGTTTATGCACTTCCACATTTGCAGACAACGGGAGAGAGAGCAGTCAGTCTGGATTCTGAATTTCCTCCTCAGGTACATGGCCCACATACACCTAGCTGTCAACATGATTTAAAAGAAAATGTCATTCATGAGACCAGACCACCTGATGAGTTGGCCTTTGTGCCCCACATGAATCAATGAATTTAGGGCACCATGTCCCTTTTGCCAGTTCATGGGTTGTCCTTCCTTGGAACAGTTTTGGTAGGTGCTAACCACTACTATCATTAACCACTGTTGGGAACAACTCACAAGGCCTGAAATTGCTCTGACTGTGTTTTCTAGCCATTACAGACATCTTGTTGTAAATGTCATAAATCCTGACACTTGCCATTGTTTCCTGCTTTGAACACATCAAATATCAACTTTGATGCACTGTAGAACTTGAGCAACTAAATAAAAATATTTCTGCACATTAATGTTAGTTGCAATTTTTGTTCAAAGGTTTAAAAAGTCTGTTAGGGTTAGATTACTTACATTTTCCACAAACACTCATGTTTTGTAAGAGTATCACTTCTTCTTTTGAGTTTATTGGTGGTTGACTGTTATGTACTGGACTACAGTAGAGTATAGTGGAAGATTGGCAGAGAAATTAGTTTTGTGTGAGACATAGAAAACACTAGTTACACAGCATTTCAATGCTAAAATGTTTAAATGCTACAAAGTTAACCAGAAATATAACTTCTATAGACAAATCAGACAGCAAATAGAATAGAAAACTCAACCCATGATTCACAGATTTATTAGGTTATTCAGATAGCATACAGGTGCAATTTTAGGACTGGGGAGGGTTGTTGTTGTCAGTCAATGCATGACTTTAATTGAATTCGAGGCTGGATTTGACAGTTGGTCTCAAACACAGGTCATTTACTCAACTCCCTCTATAACCCCTAATCACCCCATAAAAGCCCCCCAGCACACACACAATTTAATTTAGACATGAAGCTGTGTTTTTCACACTATCTTTCTGTGATTTCTGCAGCCTAAACCATCAAGTTTACCTCTCTTATGTGCTGTTACGTGTTTTATTTAAGTTCACTTTCACTCTGTCTTTCACCGTGTGTTTCCATCTCCTTTTCTCATTTCTTATTCTTCACTATTCTCACATTGTTCTTATACCTTCTCATCTATTTCTCCTTTTGTTTCTCCTGCTTGGTCCTTACCTCTTTTCCCCTTCTTACTTTTCACTCCTTCATTCATTCTATCTTTCTGCTCCCCTTTCACTTTTCTACTGATCTTCTCTACCCCTTTTCCACCTCTTCCACATGTTCCAGTTCTCACCCTTTTTCAATCCTTATGTTTTCTTTTTTACTTTATTCCAGCCATCCATCTAAAAACCTCAGTAGTCCAACTAGGGAACGTGGAGACCAATGGTCATCACTATTGCTTTTTATTCCCATTTTATGACCATGGTAGGACCTCTGGTCAACATTTCTCTTTATATTCCTTTATATTACCTGCCAGAAAATGAATCTTATATTCTCTTCTTATATTCTTCTCATTCGACCAAGTCAAATGAGACCAACAACTAACAGATAGAGGATAGTGTGGTCCCAGACCTTACACCATTGTTTGAAGTTGCTCTCAGAATAAGTTTTTGTACCATTCTTTAATCATGGCTGTGTGCTTAGGCAAATTTGTTAGTGAGCTCACTCCCTCGGCTGAGAAGGATGCTTTACTGTTGGCACGACACAAGACTGCTAGTAGAGCTCACCTTTTCTTCTCCAGACAATGCTTTTTCCAGATGCCTCAAACAATCAGAAAGGGGATTCATAAGAGAAAATGACCATACCTCATCCCTCAGCAGTCTAGCCATTTGTATCCTTTGTGGAATATCAGTCTGTCCCCGATATTTTTTTGGGGGGAGAAGTGGCTTCTTTGCTGCCCTTCTTAAAACGTGTGAAGTTGAGCGCTACCATCAGTCCTGTGTCATGCTACCAATAAAGCATCCTGAGACCATTCTGGGTCAGCCAAGGGAGTGGCCCCACTAACAACTTTTTCCATTAGCCTGTTTATATATAGCCTGTGCTTCACTTAGGTCTTGTTTTGTGTTGGGTTACTGTTGTAATTGTGCTGTTTAGTTCCCACTTTAGTTGTAGCTGTGTCTGCTTTCCAGATCTGTTTATATTAGCAGTGTTATATTAGAGTGTTCATGTATGTTTTATATGAGTAGACTAATCTTATGGGATAGGTAGTAAACAGTAAACATCTTACTTGAAAATTAAGCTTTTTTGTGCTTTCAAATAAAATGGTGCCACTTCAACTGAGATGTGGATGTTTTTGAAGTGATGTCATCTAAGTAGGATATTATAAATCATTCATTCAAATTGTAAATTTTTATTTAAAATTGCACATGGTCAAGTATCTTTGAAAGCTGCCGTTTGCCCTTTGAAAGCTGCTCTATGTGTTACAATTTTGCTTAAGTGGTAGGCTACTACTACTTTACCGATAGTACTTTGTTAGTAACCTAGTAACTCTATCCAATTATGGAATTGATTGAAAAAACTACAAAGCATTTGTATAACTCGCTCTGGATAAGATAAGAGAGTCTGCAAAATGCCTAAATGTAAATGTTATATATAAGATAAAATATAAATTGTAGTTTATTGGATTTAGAAATGGGTAATTGTGAAATTTCAGTGTCGCTGACTACTGAAGTAATATACTGAGAAAACAAAGTAGACTTTGTTCTTTTGCGCAAAGATTTCTATTTTCTGCATTATTAACCCTGCCAAATCATCCTAATTATATGTGTATTCCAAGGCTTTCATATGTGATTATTCCTTTAATAAAATAACATTTACATAACAGTATGATACATTCTGAAAAGCTGCTGCACACCATTGTTATCTTTTATGTTCATTAGCTCCAACTTTTATCAAAGAATTACCTTAAGAATATCAAAGCATATTTACATTTACATTTACATCTTTAGGTACACTAGGTTGTGCCAGGTGTTCACTGCTATCATCAACCTGATTCTATCCCCAATTTATCTGACAATTAAAAAAAAATTGCTTGAGATTTTAACCCAAATGCAACCATTCAGCCAATACATGTTTGTGTCTGACATTTTCTTCCTTAGCTTGCACTGGACCTACAAGATTAACATACAGCAGCTACGAGTAATGGAAAATATATCACCCAAAATCTTGTGCTAAAATTTTTTATTATGACATGTTATTTATCCAAATAGAGGCTTTTGTAAATGAAAAGTTCTGGAAATAGACAAGTGAAGAGGGCAATGTAACAATTTAGACCATTATGTGATTAGGAAAATTATGTGAATGAATGTGACATTGAATAAGACTAATGCAACCACCATACTGTTTACTAAGATTTTTGCTAAGATTTACTAAGATTTTACCTCATTTTAGTTGAATTTACACCCAACTCTTACATGTTTGTGTGTGCATGAAACTACTGTGTCTTGGACAGGATATGATACACCTGTATTTAATTAGCTGTGCATTTGTCATTGAGTTCAGAAATAGATCAACCCAATAATGTGTGTGTGTGTGTGTGTGTGTGTGTGTGTGTGTGTGTGTGTGTGTTTGTGTGCGCACAATTGCATATGTGTGTGAATGTTGAGTATGTAAAAGTTATACAACATTTAATGTGAGCTGATAGTCTTTTAATGTTGCTCAATCATGCCCAAACCCAAAGTGTACTTCTCACAAAGCTACTTCTGGTTGGCCACATAAGCAGAGCTTAGAATGAAGCACACTAAAAATAAATAAGCTCAAACACTATAATGTAAATATGCAGCTACTTAGCACACACAAACACAGTACTGCTTACAAGTTCATATAATTTCCTGTTCAGTTCTTGTAAATTAATACAGATTAGGATTAGGTTTAAACATTTGTCTAGTAGAGCAACCAACTTTCTCTAGAGGAAAATAATTCAATGTACAATTTTTCATCAGCCAGCTTAAGTTTATTTAAATAAAAATACTGCATTTTTGGGGGACAAAGGACTTGCTTGAATTAGGTAACGTGGTCAGAATCAACAATAGCCATACCTGCACAATGGTCTCTAAAGTTCACACAGAATTGTATGAAAAAAAAATATATAGAGAGAGGAAACATGAGCAGAAATTAAATGTGAACAGCCTATATATGTGTCCAGTATTTCTAGAATTGCATAAGGTCACATAAGGTCACAGAAGATTGGAAAATGCTGAAGGTATTGCACATACATACATCTTCATCTCACAAGCTCTTTCCACACAGGCATGAGATGGTCAATCATTCAGTGGCCATTAAAACTTTCCTTACTGCCTATATATTCCATACATAAAGTCAACAAGAGAATGTTGATAATTATTTTCAGAATTTTGGCTTATTTAGATGTATTCAAATATATTTAAATTATATAACTTTGTCATCTTTGTGTCTTTTGGCTTAATTATCCTATCCATATCCATGTGTGAAATGTATAAGTTTATAATTTGCATTATTGTATGATATTATTTTTCTTTAAATATGTTTTTTGTTAAACCATAGAGGAACCATGTGATGGAAGAACTTTAAGTTGTCCTATTGGAAACCTAGTGTATGTTTATTATTTCCTGTATCCGTGTTTGTTTTGGTCAGAAGAAACAATAACATTACATGGCTTATCTATTAAAACTGATCAGTCTTCAACATGACCCTACCACAAAGACTGTTTTAAAAAAAGCATGGGTTGCCATAAATAGAGTTTAGATTGACGTTCATGTAAATGCTTGTGAGTTTGCAAGAGTGCTAAACTCCACTTGTATTAAAGTCAAGTGCACCAGTATTCATTGCATCTGCACCTTCACAGGCTTTACATTGGTGGAGAATGCGGGCATAAAATACGGATTCTGATGACTGGCTCCCACCTGAACACTATCTTGGGCAACTGTTAGAGACATCCAGCAGCAGACACTGCTACAGCAGCTCACTCATGTCATCTGCTGCAGATCAAACAGCTGCACACTTCCGTTTATCACTCACAGACTGACTACCTAGTGGAAAGGTTCAATTAAACTCTAAAGAGGATGTTACTGCATATGATTGATGAAGGAGGGCTGCCACGCATTTCAGCTCTCAGTGCTCTCTCATACCCAGCTTTAGGATGCGAAATGGTTCAATGAGGAGAGGATTTTAATGGCAGCTCAACACCAGAACCTGAATGAACTTCCTGATCTGTTCAAAGACGTGCTCTCCACCGACCCAGGGACTCAGCAGACCAGAAGAACAAAAATATGATACCACTAGTATCACCTGCTGGTTTCTCTCACTGCAAGATTTCTTTTTTTACATATAGGGTTGGTGTTTAGAATGGCAATGTGGATGTTCTGTCCAGACGCCATGCAGTCTTCTCATTGTCAAGGACGTTCTCAATGCTGAGGGGGGTGCTACAGCGGCGGGCTTACAGCCAGTCGGCCCCATAAAAGAGCATCTCCTCACTTACCTAAAAAGGAGTATACCATGTACGACCAGCACCATGGACAGCGAATCGCCTACCATCCACCCATCGGAAGCTCCAATTAAAAGGGCCCAAGTGGCGCAAACCGGTGAATAGAATGACAAGTATAAAGTATTCTTACGGCTTTCCTCTCCCCACAGACTCTGACACCAGTGAAAGCCCCTTTACCTGCACAACACCAAGAAGAAGCCAGTGCTCCAACACATTTGCCTCCTTGTCCCCCGCACACCTTTTGCTCTGGCCAGCTCTATCCGTTACAGTGTCTTTTCCAAGCACGGATTATCCATCTGATGCTGTGTATTCTGCACCCAACCCTCACCCACTTTACTGAGCACTAAGGGACAATAAATGCATGTGCATGAGAGTGTGCAAGAGTGCTAAATTCCACTTGTATTAAATAAAATTGCAACCAATGTTCACTGCATCTGCACCTTCCTCTGCTTGTGATTTCAGTGCCCACTACAAGGTTTTACTCTCACTTTGTTGCATAAACCCCTAGGAGTACTCTGGCTGTTAGAAAAGTACAAACTGACATGTCCAAATTTGAGCTTTTATCTGAACATGACGCCACAGTAAAGACATAAATAATTCCTATTATGTGGGAAATTTGACATCTTATGAGTCATGGATAAATGAACTAATGCACATCATCAAGCTCAGAGGCTACATTTCAGGTAAAACTCGTGTGTTTTTATGTGTGTGTATGCACACACACTTGTGTAATAATTCAAGGTCCATTATCTAAGATGTATGAGACATTCAATATGGCAAAAATAGCTTTAATGAAAACTGGAAGCAGCGTCAGAGATATGAAATTTTGCTCTGCCCTCAGTCTTTATCTGTGGGACATACTGTAGTAGTTACAGTATGGCCTCATGAGAAATGTAATCACCTTAATAACTTTGAACACTTTGAGATCTTCCTCTGTGTGTGTGTGTGTGTGTGTGTGTGTGTGTGTGTGTGTGTGTGTGTGTGTGTGTGTGTGTGTGTGTGTGTGTGTGTGTGTGAGAGAGAGAGAGAGAGAGAGAAGGAGAATTACAGATGGATTCTGTCATCAAAGCACATTATTCTCATAAATGTAGCTATAGCTTTAAAAAGTCATAGTTTATTTCATCATACAGTACGTATCTCACTGATTGTATAAAAGGGAAAAAGGGATCCCAGACCTTTTTATGGTTCAGTTTTTAATAGATACCGTATTCTCACAATGAGGCTGTACAATCGTAGTGCATTTTGGGAAATCCTTTCTCTTATTATTATTATTATTATTATTATTATTATTATTATTATTATTATTATTATACAAAGTGTAAATGAAGCACCAAATCAAATTGGGACAATCACCATCTAAACAGGCTTGAAAACAATTCATATTCTGTCGAAATAGATGAAGTTCTGCAGTGTGAGTCAGGTCTTCCGCACTTCAGTACAGTGTTTTTTTTTTTTTTTTTGGATCATTGTAAGATAAAATTATTATTATTTTCACACACAGGCTGGCATGAATGGGAGCACACAACAACAGTGATGAAAGCTCTCCTCATGAGAGATTCGGTACAGTGGGAGGATTAAAAGTGTGTGCATGTGTGTGTGTGTCTTGGTGAGAAAGTGTTGTTATGTGTAGGAGGTGAACATTCTGGATTCTCTATCCCCACCCCCCATGTGAATTCATTGCGAATCTCTCCACCTCCTGCTCTCTCACACCTTCTACCCACACACACACTTTCCTTTTTTGCATTTTGTAAAAATTCTGTTAATTTTCTCATCCCGTATTTTTTTTTCCTTATTCAGCTTACTTCCACATCCCTTGCATAATCATGCAGATTTATGTTTAAAATACAGATTTAGATTTATGATATAAATAAATACATCAGTTAATTAATTTATTTGTTTATCTTGCCTAACAGGGTGACAGGGTCATGGTGGATCCTATCCTAGGATATACTCAGAACACCAGGAGTACACCCAGAATGGCACTGTCCAATGCAAGGCAACAAACACACACACACACACACACACACACACACACACACACACACACACACACACACACACACACACACACACACACACACACACACACACACACACACACACACACAACTTTGCTATAGAAATGAGAAGTAACAATATGGCAATAGAGGGATTAACCTCTCAGCCCTC
>JAAGKR010001782.1:0-12500 GCA_011419295.1 Clarias macrocephalus
ATACAGTACAGACCAAAAGTTTGGACACACCTTCTCATTCAAAGAGTTTTCTTTATTGTGTTCTTTATTGTGTTCTTTAGCCCAAACGCGTCTCTTCTGCTTGTTGCCTGTCCTTAGCAGTGGTTTCCTAGCAGATATTCTACCATGAAGGCCTGATTCACACAGTCTCCTCTTAACAGTTGTTCTAGAGACGTGTCTGCTGCTAGAACTCTGTGTGCCATTGACCTGCTCTCTGATCTGAGCTGCTGTTAACCTGCGATTTCTGAGGCTGGTGACTCGGATGAACTTATCCTCCGCAGCAGAGGTGACTCTTGGTCTTCCTTTCCTGGGGCGGTCCGCATGTGAGCCAGTTTCTTTGTAGCGCTTGATGGTTTTTGTGACTACACTTGGGGACACTTTCAAAGTTTTCCCAATTTTTCAGACTGACTGACCTTCATTTCTTAAAGTAATGATGGCCACTCGTTTTTTTCTTCACTTAGCTGCTTTTTTTCTTGCCATAATACAAATTCAACCTCTTTGAATGAGAAGGTGTGGTCTGTACTGTATAAAAACAACAAACTTTGTGAAAATTTAAATTTGTTATTGTCAAACTTTTTGTCCTTGATTATATGAAAAACATTATACAAACCATTAAAGTACCATGAATGATTGAAATACACATTATTATTATAATGATGATGATGATGATGATGATGATGATGATTATTATTATTATTAAAAATATTTATTTCCTTTGATCTATGAATGCAGTTACTATCTCAATGTCCTGATGAGATCATTCTGGAAATATAAACCTCTTTTCCAAATTATAGAAAAGCAAAATTATTTAAGAAAAAACTAGAAAACATTGGACAGTTCTTAATGTCCTTTTGCCATTTGCATGGATAATAGTTAACCATTTTTTTTGTATTCACTACATTTTTTTCCATGTTAATAACCTTTCAGGAGGATTACCTGAAATGAGGTAAAACATTCATGAATTATGCATTTCTTCTCAGAAAAAAAAATCATTAAAAAAAATCTAACCCTCTTGCACAAATCATTTAAATGCAAACAACACATGGTGTTCAGCTCACTCGCAATAAAAGTTATTAAAACTCATCGCTCTCAAGTATGTCTGAAACTGTTCTTTGGCAGATGCTTTAAAAATGAAATATATTGTATTGTTTTTAAAGTCAGAACTTTATTACAGTGGAATAAGAACGTCATTTTCTATGACAAATTGCTTCTTCTAGATGAGACTCCATTTTATTGTAACTATAGCAAAGTTTAATATGGAAATTTATAGCGTTTTTCAAGATGAATGTGGATTCTAGTTTTAAAAAACAAAACTTGACAAAGAGACCTGGGCTAACAGCAATGTAAAGCTTACAGTATGTCAAATAATATGATTTTTTATATATGAAACTGCCTCTTCTGATACATGGACAAAGTCTCATAAGCAAGAGAGAGATAGAAGTCGTCTAGAAGAAAACTCAACACTAACTAGTTAGAACTAAGCAAGACTAAAGAATAAAGTATAAAGTACACATGAACAGTGTTATTCCCCTCAGCTTCACAATATTACCCTTATCGTTTTTTCCTGTTATCTGAGACTGACTGAGTATTGTGATTTTAAAGCAGCATGAGCAAGATCCATCTACTGTATATGCTTACATGTTAATGCACAATCCATTTCATGGTTTCTTAGCTTTCATAATGACAGTGCTCACTTCTAATATTGCAGTGGTATTAACCATGTACTCACTATTTTAAAAACTGCTAATTATAACCCTTCCTTCTGCTGAAATAAACTAATATTATATTTATGAACATGTTACTGGTCATACTGTATAATACACTACTGTTGTATAATGTAATACTTGTTTTGCGCACTCTAGCACATACTGGTAACATTTTTACTTTTAATGACTTGAAGACATTTGTGTTTTCCCAAGACCAGTGTATGAGTAATCTTTAAGCTCATGTTAGAGTTATTCTGTTAAAAAGGTGTTTTAAATTGTTGATCAAAACAAGGAGTTTTTATTTAACATGTCGGAGAACCAGTGAGCTAAGCTTAGCTTGTTGGTCTTTCGGCTGCTTTTGTTGAGGGGTCGTCAGAGCAGACCAACCAATCCACACACAACTTGACACAGGTTTTATGCCGAATGCCCTACCAGACATACTGTACCCTACTCATTTTACCCCGGTTTGGGACCGGCACTTCGTCCAGTGGCTGGGGTTTGGACATTGGCTGGGAATCAAACCCGGGCCTTCCTAATGGCATTTGTGAACCCTACCACTGAGCCACCAATGCCCCCAAATAGTGACCTATTTGGGCAAATTCTTCTGGTTTGGAGACTACATAATGCAGTTTGTAAGAATGTGTCAGACTTGATTATGTTTTTTTGGTTATAATTTTTTAGATTATGCTATTAATTATGTAAGTAAATAAATGTGATAAATCTAGGATCATAAAGTCCTAGTTTAATGACGGATGGATTTTATTTTAGGGACTTGTAGGTTTTATTGGCCTGTTACATTATTTTTTATCTAATGGTAAACAAGCAAGGGGTCTCTCTCTCTCTCTCTCTCTCTCTCTCTCTCTCTCTCTGTGTGTGTGTGTGTGTGTGTGTGTGTGTGTGTGTGTGTGTGTGTGTGTGTGTGTGTGTTTTTTTTTCCAGGGCAGGTGTTGGAAACTTAATACAGCCTCTTAGACAGTATGAGTCACTGCTTCGGTAACAAGCAGTAAAACAGCTAAGGGCAGTTTTCAGAGATTTATGTAACATGTTTGGCTGCTACAAACTTTTATTTTACAGTCTTACTGTACTGTAAATTATAAGCGTAGCCTATAACCTAATTGTAATTCCAATCAAATACAGACAATAAAAAAAAAAAAAAAAAAAAAAATATATATATATATATATATATATATATATATATATATATATATATATATATATATATATATATTTAAAAAAAACTTTGAAACTAAGTTGTAGTTTTGTAAGAAAAAAATTGCAGTTATGAGCAAATAAACAATGACTGGGTGGGAACAGTGTGTATGTGTGACTGGGTGGGTGGGTGAGATGTGCTTAGTAAATTATATGAACAGGAACTACACACGTAGATGATTTTGTTGGTACCCTTTTATTAAAGAAAGAAAAACCCACAATGGTCACTGGAATAATAAAAATTTCATTGACGTTACAGTAAACAATAATTTAATGGACATCAGACATTTGCTTCTGAATGATTGTTTGTCCATGTGTGTATTGTCAGAATTAGCTGTTACTGAAAATGATCTTAATTCAATAAGAGAATTAATCAACACCTTTAGACTCATTAGAATGGGGAAGTGTCACATCAGCTCTCCAATCCACCTGAAACTCCACTTCCCCCAACACATTATAGCCAATACACACATGACTGCCCCACACTACAACAACCTGCACAATACTCCCGTGTAACGTTAAGTCACCTGTTTACTGTTTCAGCACCTAGTCACAATTACCCTCTGCACCTTTAAAACAGACTTTGAACACTCTGTCAGCTGCAAAGTAACACTGAATATCCATATCTCTGAACTCTCAGAGCCTTGATCTTGTGTTTTGATGTTCACAAAAAGAGCTAACCTGCATTTGCATTCGTCTCAGCGTGTCTGAGCTGACAACAGGAATTCCTTGGTGGTGTGGTATTAAAAAAAAAAAAAAACAGTTTTCTGAGTACAATACAATACAATACAAAAAAAAAAAACAGATTAAATATATTTTTAAGGTATGTGTCTCCACCCAAAAAGACAAAGCGTACCCCACTTGGATTAGGGTTAACAGGACCCGCAGATGTTCTCAGGTGAGCACCTGGTGAGTGGGTTGCACACATACAGTAACATTGTTTGTGTCTGAACCCACCTTGTAGGCTGACTATCTACAAGATAAAAGGTTGGAGGTGAGCAGGTGCAATGCCAAATACAATATATTTCATTATGTCTGCAACAAATGTATTTCTTTTTACGTTGTGAGATGTTTAATGTCAAACTTTCAAACTGTTGAACAGGACTGTACACAATAAAGCAATGCTCTCTCAGTGTGTAGTTATGACAGAGGGAACTGAGCATCAGAGGGAACGTGGGTATGTTGTAGGTTGTGTGATGTGCTGCCACTCCTCTTTATCTGACACAACTCTGTCTATCCTTCTTTATTCATCTCTTCTGTCAGCACTAACATCATGTTTTTGGTCTATTCCTGGATTCTGGTTTCATGAGAGATCGGATGACGTGAGCTCTATCCACCGTTATAAGAGCAGCCTCTGGGGTTTCTGTGTGTCACATCATTACTCAGATACATGCACAAACGTGCGTCTCAAGCCGACTGCATGCACATGTGTGTAACACATTTAAAATAGCTCAGACATCAAGCAATATCAAAAAGTGTCTCCTCTTTTTTTTTCTTTTTTTTTTGTGGTGTACAATAACAAAGACCAGTTACTTGGTAACTGCACTTACAGTACATCTCATCCAATGAGAAGTCGGTCCAAGTTCCTAACAGCAGCCTAATATCTGTGACTGTAATCTGTTTGCTACTACATAAATCCTGCACTTCAACTTATGGCCGAGAATAAAATAGGATAAGAACTCGACAGTGTTCCTACCTGTGCACTCTTTGGAATGCTGCATTCGCTTCAGGCTTCTGCAGTGAAACTGATTATTTAATGTTCTGTCCTAACTGTCTTTATCACTTTATCTCAGTCTGCCCTCAATCTCCTTGACCTTAATATATTTTTTCTCTCTTCTGTCACATTATCATTTCATAATTGGGACTGAAGCAATTGTGGTGTGAAATTCTAGCTGCGGATCTTCGGCTTTCTCTAACCTGAATCATTAACATGCCCTGCTTCATGCCCATGTCCACCTCCTCCATCTCGTTTCCCGTATACTTCTGGGTCTTCCTACAGCTCCATAAATCTCTTAGAGCCAAAGGACAAGCAAAGCAGGGCAGTACATCACCGCTGGGCCTGTCACATGCGTGTGGCTTAATGAGGCAAACTCAGCCTGCAGGAAGAGGAGAGGGCAGAACACGGCCTGTTAGTCAGAGGAATGTCAATCACTCAAGCACACGCACAACACACACACGCACACACACGAATGCAGGAGATACAAGAGAGGACTAATATCTTGCCAGAGTTAGAATGAAGTCCCCAAAAGGCAGGATAAGAGAAAAGTAATATCATTCCTTTAGCTGAAAAGGGCACACACACACACACACACACACACGCGCACACACGCGCACACACGCGCACACACGCGCACACACGCACACACACGCACACACACGCACACACACACACACACACACACACACACACACACACACACACACACACACACACACACACATGCACGCGCTATCATTGAGTTATTCCAGTCTGTCAGTCAGTCTTCAGTTGGTTATTATGGCAGTGACATCATGTCTCAGTTTAATCTCTGAACACATTAGAGTATCAGTATTAATATTTTAGTCACCTTTTCATATTCAGGCTTGAGTGACATGAAGCCGGTGATAAGGAATATAGCTGACAGCTCTATTATACATTATGCTACATTTGAGAAATAGTACAGTAATATACTCTACAACAGGACTGGCTGTCAATTGCGCATATTTATTTAAATTAGAATTGTGACCTTCTGAAGTCATGTGCACAAATTGTATTACATATTCATGCTACAATGTTGTTGATTTTTCTTTTTTCACAGCAGCTCAGATTATAGTTTCCCTGACAAGGTTTGTATTAATGAAATTTAATTACATTTTATTTCTATAGCGCTTTTGTCATACAATTGTCATACATAACAATTGTCATTGCCGAAAAGTAGCTTTACGCAATCGAAAGAAATGATAAAAGTTGGGATGAAATGTGAATGTGTATGAATCAAAATGATCAGATTGTCCCTGATGAGCAAGCCGAGGGTGACCGTGGCAAGGAAAAACTCCCTGAGATATTAATGCCCATGCTTTATTATCTTTATCATTTCTATAGTAACAGCTTATGCAGGGACTTGTATGGCTGACACTCCATTTAAACATATTTAAAATTGTGTTCAATTATTGAGTTTTTCTGTGAATATATTTCAAGAATCAATGCTTTATAACAGATAACAAAGATATAAACCTCTTTTCTTCTCATTTTGACATTCATTCATTTATTCAAGGCATGCTCTTATCACCAAGCTGTTCGGTCCTGTGCTGTTTCCATGCTGTGTGTAGGCCGACGTTGAGTGGCTTCAGATCTTTATCAATGGTGCTTATCCACATCTGTCTTGGCCTCTTGGGCGATACCAATGTGTGTCTCTGTCAATGCGAGCAAAGAATCACAGTCTTTAGACCCTGATCATCTCAGTTAGTGGCATCTGAGATGTTCGGTGGGATACTTCCTGGTTTGTTACATGCTCTGTATAGTGGATGCGAAGTAAAGTAACAGTGCTGTTCAAAGGTGTTTAGTATTCTGCTGGGGGCTGCAGTCAGTGTCTATGTCTCTGTGCCATAAAATTGCACTGGCAGAATGTAGGCATTGTACAGCCAGACCTTTGTCTCCTGTGCAATATTAGAACACCAGATGTGCTTATCAAAGTCCTTCATGCACTTACGTATAATCTCTATTCATCTCTTCACTTCTGGGTCAGTAACACTAAAGCAGTGTAGCCTTCAGCCAAGATAGACAAAGAAGTCCACCTGCTCTACAGTACGTCATTGCCTGCAACCTCAATTTAAGCCAAGGTTGCTGGATTGTTATCAGCATTTTGGATTTGGATCCGTTGATATTCAAACCATATATATTCGACTGCATATAGAGTCTGTCCAAATATCCAGGAGAGATATCCATTGTTCAGTGGCAGTTTATTATGGGTTCAGAATGCCACGTTGATGCCTTATCATATCTAAGTAGTTGAGGGTGAAGGACCTTGCTCATAGGGACAACAGTGGCAGCTTGGGGGTGCTGGGACTCAAACCAGGAACCGTCTAATCAGCAGTCCAACACCATAACCACTGAGCTAACTATCATCCAATACACTGGTTTCAAAACTAGATTTGGTGCAATGGTGCAGCCATGTCGTTGCCCACTGCCAGTTCGAAACCAATCTGACCATCAATGCTTACACAGTTGACCATGTATACAGTATACAGATCCTTCATCACTTGCACATGCCTAAGTTCTGGAAGAACAACCATAGAGGACTGCTGATCAATATTCATGTTTGGTATACATCAACATGTTGAGGCTTTTGATCATTGACGATTGACCATTGATGTGCCTTGTGTGAAAACAACTCTATTCCAGATAGTGAAGAAGGAGTCTGCCTGGTGTACCTATATGCCTTGCACTTCTTACTTTTACAGAGTAGTTCTCTCTGCTCCTTCATCGTCCTGCTGAGCTGAGCCTCTCTTTTTTCCTCTACCAACTTCCTGCCTGCATTACTGATCCAATCCTTGGATTTGCCTCAGGGCACTCCGAGCATTGCCTCTGTAGCTTATTTTAAATTCAATTTTATTTATTTTTCACGTACACAACCATAGACTCTAAGATATGCTTTAAGATGCTTATACAGCTGTCCATGATCTAGAATAGAAAAATTTTACTACGGTGAAAAAAAGTGCAATTAACCTAAATAAAATTTTCAGTAAAAGTAAAATAAAAATTAAAATTTACCATTTCTTTTCCAATGGAAATTTACAAATTTACAAAAGTTACAAAATAAAATAGGATTAAAATGCAAATATATAAACTACACTGGATTTACAGACTATAAAAATGTATTTTAAACTGTAAGATATAAAAATATAAAAATATAAAAGTGTAAAAAATATGGTGTGTGGGTATGACAACAGCAGGTGGTATCAAAATGTTCCAAGACTAGATATGTAACATATCAACAGATGGCAGCACAAAAGTGCATGCACAGTCACAGGGAGCGCCGACCTTCATAAGTCAGTGTGCCAAAAGACATCGTCCTGTGTACATCGGGAGCTGTCTGCTATTTAATCATGGACAGCAAGTTAGAGCAAAGAACAAAAGTGAAATTCTGCCTGAAACTGGGCAAATCTGCCACAGAGACGTTTGACATGATTCAGCAAGTTTACGATGATGTTTCAATTAGTCGTTTGAGGTGTTGTGAGTGGGATAGCACACTTCAATGGCGGAAGAACATCACTGAAGGATGATGGGAGATAAGAGTTACCTTTAACAAGCTCAACCCCCCAAAATGTTGAAACCTTCGGCAACTTGTATATGAGAATTGTTGGAGAACATTGCTGCAATTGTAGGTGTGTCATATGGAACAGTCCAGGCCATCCTCACATGTGATTTGAACATGCATAGTTTTGCTGCCAAATTTGTCTCCAGACTTCTGACCCAGGAGCAGAAGGGACACTGCGCCAAAGTCTGCCAAGAACTCCGGCACCGTACCATGGATAACCTATCCCTCATGTCAAGGATCATTACCAGTGACAAAACTTGGGTATAGGATCCCAATACTCTTGCTGGCTTGGCCAACTGGCCAGCTCTCCTTGGGTGCGGCCACAGACAGACAGGACCTCTGGACCTCGCGCTAAAACTCCCATTACTTTTTTTTATGTGTAAATGAGCAGTGTGCAAAAAAGTACAAGAAAACATGCAACAAGTGTGCAGTTATGCAACATAGCGAGTAATGTACTTTATCCTGACTTTGATGTATAAGCCGGGATTTAGGGTGTGTGTATTATGTGAAGGAAACAAAAAACAAATCATATCATTTTAGTATTTTTTGGTGTTCTGGTTAAGGGCCCTTAGGCACTCTGTGTTGGCCTTCAGGGAGTGGCTGAGGTCTTTCACTATCTTCCTGGCCCCGGTCCTGTACCATTTGCTGTAGTTTCAGTGCAGGTCAGGGAGCTTAGTATTGATGATGTGCTCAGCTGATTACTCAACCCTCTGTGGAGCTTATCTGTTCTGCATGGTGCTGTTCCCATACCAAGTTGTAATGTTTCCCTTCAAGATGCTTACTAAGGTACAGGAGTAAAGCAGGAAGATTGTCAAGACACTGCAGCATGGGGTTTCTTTGGGACAGGAACAAAAAGGGATTGTTTAGAGCATGAAGGGATGCGGGATCACAGAGTGTGACGCATGTTTTTATCCACCCATGGCTTCTGATTGGGAAATGTTTTGATAGTAGTCTTTTTGGACGGTATCATACACTAGTTTCCTACTAAATCTAACAACCACTTCCGTAAACACATTGATGTCATCAGTGCTGCACTGGAACATGTCCCAGTCTGTCATCCAGTGTGTCCTGCTGAGCGTCCTGGGGTATACCTGTGTTGAGTGAGAGCCTCATGCAGTTCCCATATGTCAGTGTCCGTGTCCACCTAAGGTGGATTATAAAAGATGCAGACTATGAATAAAGTAAATTCCCGAGGAAGGTAGAAAGGATGACATTTGATGGTCAGTAGCTCCAGGTTGGGTGTTCAGAAGCATGTGAGAGGTACAATGCTTACGCCTCCCCTTTACTTCTCCAATTGCTTCAAATAAAGGCTAATGACTTGTTACTTCATTACAAAAAAAGCATGCAGGACCTGTGACAAGGTTCAGACATTCCGTATACCAACTCTGACTGCATTCTTAAGCTAGAGGACCTCAATTGTGTTTGAGTCCACTGTAGGTAATTTACTGTAGCAAAGCTTGCCAGTGGTGCACCAGACTGCATGTTCTTTGTTATATGCATGGAGTTTGCATGTTCTCCCCGTGCTTGGTGGGTTTCCTCCGGGTACTAGTGCAGGGTGTACCCCGCCTTGTGCCGTAAGCCTCCTGGGATTGGCTCCAGGCCCCCCAGTGACCCTGAATACAGAATTAAGTGGTATAAATGATGAGTGAGTGAGTGAGTGAGTCAGTGACATTCATCAGGTATAGTACTGTACATCTTGCTAGTACTTTGTTGGTCCAATATTTCCTTCAGAACTGCCTTAATTCTTCATGGTATTTTTTCACAAAGTCCTGGAAACAATCATGAGAGAGGTTTGGTCCATATTGACATGATAGCATCAGATGCAGATTTGTCAGTTGCACATCTATGATGCAAAATTCCTCCACCACCCAAATCCCAATCCCAAAGGATTTAGATCTGGTGACTGTGGAGGCCATTTCAGTATAGTGAACTCATTGTCATGTTCAAGAAACCAGTTTGAGATGATTTTAACTTTGTGCGTAGCTGTTTCCTGTTCTTAATGAAAAGAAGTAGCGTGGTCTATAGCCCTTCTGCTTCAAGGAGGCGCATTCAGAGATGCTCTTCTGTATACCTCGGTTGTAACAGGATGTTAGTTTAGTTTCTGTTGACTTTCTATTAGCTTTAGCCAGTCTGGCTATTCTGCTCTGACCTCAGGCATCAGCAAGACATTTTTACCCCAAGAACTTCCACTCACTGGATATTTTTTCAGACCATCTTTGTAAACGCTAGAAAAGGTTCTGTGTGAAAATCAGTTTCGGAAACACTTTGACCAGCCCATCTACATGCTTAAATGTATTAAGTTGCTGCCATGCGATTGGCTCATTAGATTATTGTGTGTTAACAACAGGTTCAACAGGTATACCTAATGAAATGGCCAATAAGTGCATATAGTGATTTTCCACAAAAAAAAAAAAAAAAAACTATCTATATATATATATATATATATATATATATATATATATATATATTATTTTTTTTTTTTTTGCTACAGAGAACCACATGTGCATGAATAAACCTCATTGGCCAAAATGAATGAAAGTCCACAAATTATGTTGCTCATTTAACCGTCAATGTTTGTTAATTACATGGACTAGTATTCAGACCTCTGTGTATATATTTTGTCTGTGTGTTTGTGAACGAGTATGAACGAGTCTGCAGTTGTGCCTGCCAGCTGTCTATATTGTTACAAACACACTTTGTGGTTCACCTTAATACATGGATGATGTGTGGAAAAGGGCAGTAATTGTGCCCTTTTTTTGACTGAGAAACATGAGCTGTCTGGGTTCAAAACACTGCTTAGATGCAGTGGGGCATCATTAGAGCTGTCATCACACCACTTAGATACACCCTCTCTGCAACACGCTCAACACCTGATCTTTTGTCCCTGATCTTGTGTTATTTTCTTGTGTCTTTTTTTATTCCAAACTCCCAACATACAAACATTTTCTTTTATCTTCCCCTTTTTCACTGCAGGTTTAATAGTCATGGTCATATACAATACATTACTGTACCTCCACACTTCAATGATTTTTCTATTAGCCAGAGTAAGTGATGGCTTCTTCTCCTCACATCCAGGTTTCTTATATGTTACAGTATATTCATAAAAAGTGTATGGAATGTAAAAAAATACAATACATACAATTTTAACTTAATATTCCATAAGAAAATAACAGTGCTTTAAAATGTATGTAATTAAAAAAAAACATTAAGGCTGTATAAGAGCTCCATACATGAATTTTATGAGATAAAAGCAATTAAAAAGCGATTGGATGATGCAATATGACCTTACATAAAGAGGAGTTAGGGGCCTTTTTCCACATTTTCAAACTTTTCTCTCTTTCCAGTAGAAAACTTGAAGTTACATCTTCATTTTTACCTGTTAAAAAGCGCTGACAATAAACTCCTTCCAAAATGAGGAATAAGGTTTTCTATTACAAAAAGCTTTATCAACAACCATTTCCAGTGGTGCGTCCTCCAGATGTGTCCCTGTGAATTAGCACTTTTTATATAAATTGCATTACATTAGAATAAGTGCACTAAAATAAACATGTAATTTCCCTAAAATACTATCAGCGCTAGTGTTAATATAAATCACAACTTCCTCCCAAAAACACTGAAAAACCTAAAAAAACACCTTCTGAAAAGTCTGATTTGAACATTCCAGGCCTTCAACATACCAATTCACATACAATAAATTCTCTTTAACATTTAAGGCTGCCTTAAAAGTTTAAGGCCAATGAATGTCTCTCTGTACATCCATCAATTTTCTACATATCAGATAAAAGCAATGAATAAACGATTGGATGATGAAATGTGGCAAAAAATTATCGGATAGTGAGTTTGTGGTTCTAGATCAGATATACATGGTCACATGGATTTTCCCTCTGCATTTGCATTCAGTGCAAAAAACAACAACAAAACAAACAAACAAAAAAAAAATACAAACTCCATACACACAGAGTGAAGGCAAGATTTGAAGCCATAACCCTTGTAGATGGGCCATAGCCCCAATGTGATAGTGTTAACTACTAAGCCCATGCTACCAACACCTAATGTAATGTTGTAAGAATAGTCAATAAAAATCATGGTATAATGCATTTCCGTAAGGACAAAACTATTTGAGTTATTATAAAATCAATATTTTCAGTAATATACAAATGTCATAATAATTACCTTAAACTATAATCTTCATTTCCTTTTTGTTCATAAGAAAAATATAAGAAATGCCTGGTCTCTCTCTCTCTCTCTCTCTCTCTCTCTCTCTCTCTCT
>JAAGKR010001782.1:17500-24410 GCA_011419295.1 Clarias macrocephalus
GTGATCACCAGTTCAGAAATAATGCTTTGTACCTGACAGCTTGTCTTTTAAAGTCTGTATTATTATATAGTATATGCTATAGTATAGTTCCGGGTCGTGTCAGCAGGAATACACTAGCAAGCTGTTACTTTATAGTTTGGATGACAATTTACCTTCTTCTTCTTCTTCTTCTTCTTCTTCTTCTTCTTCTTCTTCTTCTCCCTCTTTCTTGCCATTGTCCCATCATGTGAGGTCCTCTTTTGGAGGAGAGACCTGTGAACGCTACATGTGAGATCTGTGAATGCCACTTTGCATGATCACTTGCATCTTCCGTTCACAGGTTGATAATTTTCATGTCCCATTGATGGTGTGTTGGCATACCTGTTTTGATCATCATTATGAGCACTGGCCTGTAATTTTTAAATGCTAGGTAGAGCTGATCAGCAAGTGTCAAGCGCTGCTTGTAGGACGTACCTTTACTGCCTGAGACAGCCTTCTTGCATATTTTTTTCTAATATTGGTGAAAGAGAAGCAATGTCATGTGCATTTCCATGGCATGGGGGCAGTGTTCCTCGTTCCTACTGGTCAACCAGCATTCTGATCTATATATCGTCACTGAACAAACAGTTGCTTTTTAGATCTTACTAGTGTAATCTCTTCATCACATCCGAGTGAAGTTGACCCTGGCTTGGCCCAGAATGTCACCATCCCACATTTTTCTAAATCAAGCCCTCTCAGCATAAAACTTTGTCCTGCTATTCATATTAGCCTTTAACCAAATCCTGTTATCTGAGTCCTATGTCCTGTTAGGTATATTAGTCCAGAGATGCCGGTATTCTTGAAAAGCTTCCTGTTAACTCAGAAATGTCTCCTGTCAGCCTAGTTTTACCTGAGCTCTGATCAGATCTGCCTGTCTCACCATTAGAACACAGAATTATGTAAACACACAATCATGCCACCTAAGGCTTGCACTAATTCACCTGAGCCTCATCCTATGCCATTGCAAACAGACACTGCACTGGATCTGCTTAGACCAGCAGCACAGAAAATGTACTGCAACTTCCACCACTTTTTAAAAAGTCTTGAGGACATCATACTCACTTAACTAGGTCTGTACAGTACAATGCACAGTAGTTTTGATGGCATCATGCTGGCACATGCCATGTTTCCAGGACGTGCCTGCAGTAGAACCTCGTGCTGCTCATAATGTGCTGGTACCACTACCAAGCCTCCAGAGCATCCATATGGCTGCAGCCATGGTGGGTATTTATGTGTTTTTAATAATAGGTTTTTGTTCCATTACTTTTATTTAAACACTGTGTTACATGGTCACATGCTTATCAGTTGCAGTTTTTGCTTTCATTCTAGTTGATTTCTGGGTTTGCTTATTTATGGAATGTATACTAAAGTCCGCCTTACATAATGTAAGAAAATGTAACTTTTTGTGTCATTTATTTTACCTTAAAAAGTTGGGATATGTGAAGCATAAAAACTTTGACTGTGCAGTAATGTATCCATCCATCCATTCATCTGGGAACGTCTGCAGTCCAACTAGCGGCTGTGGCGACCTATAGTGATCATTGCATTTATATTTTTATGACCGTGATAGGCCATCCAGTCAACACTCATACATGCATTACACACATTATGGGCAGTTAGGGAACGCTAATTAACCTAATCTGCAGACTTTGGACTACTTACAACCCAAAGTAAACCCACCAAACATGGCAAGAACTTATAAACTCCAATAAGCCCCCATGCCTCCGGGCAGTAATGTATATGTGATGAATAAAAACTTAACCTTTGTAAGGTAAATTTTCCAAAGAGGTGTTAAAATAATATATACAGATCATTAAGCATAAATAAATATTGAATAACTTTATTTAACTTGCTTGTCAACCTAAGGAATTATTTAAACTTGTTTCATGAATCTAACTGAGCCAGTTCTAACTGTTTTAGCTTTTTGCAAGAATGGCAGCTATGAATTTCCTGGGAACAAATAGCGTAGTTGCATGCACTATCTGATGAATGTCAAATAGCTGAAACCAAACCAAACCAAATAAAACAAACCAACCCAACTTAAGAACATTTATATGCAAAGTAGATTAAATGACCTTATATAATAATAAAGTACCCGATTCAGTATCCAATATATTTCTAATATTCATTTTAACCTACAATGATGTACTTTAATTATGTAATTTAAAATTATGTGCTTTACTGTCTATTATTGTCTTTTCTCTCATGCCTTATGTTATCTACAGCCTTGGAAAAACATTTACGCTAAGGCACATGACTAAAACGTGTTAGGTCACTATTCATATCTTTTGTTAAGATCATGGGTAGCGATAGGTGCCTAAGTCATTTTTGCCATTCATCCTATGTAACTATTATTCAATTGCTGTTTTTAACATTTGATTTCAACAATGATTATTTAAACCATACGCATAACAAATTGTTGCACTGACTTAAAATAAACAAATAAAGAATGAAAAAAGGAAGAAAGAAAGAAATTGGCATAAAAATGACATATTTTCAGAAACATGTGAAGGTAATTTTTTAAAATGTATGTTTTAGTTTAAAAAAAAACGTAGTGCCATAGCCATAGTGTATTTCGGGGTTAGTTCCAAATTGCCTGAATTATTATTGATTATTGCACTAAAAATATCTTGTATGACCTGCAGAGTTACCTTATCTCCACTATCTTTACTCTCAACCTCTCGATTTTTTGGGTCAAGTCTCACAGCTCATGAGGGCACGTCAAGTAAATATGCTCATGAGGAACTCAAAACAATTGTTTTTAGAAGTCAAACATTCCATCATATCTGCCAGCACATATACAGCACACACCATCATAACACAATCTCTGTAATACGTTCAATTATAGCAGTCATCGTTTCTGATTAGTATGTTTCTTGTTTACATGTTTTTAACTCAACTTATTTATAGTATGGCTTGTATTACTGCCACAGAAATAAGCAGCAATGCTCTCATCGCATAAATGAATGTTTATAATGTTTACAACATAACTATAGAATTAATCTCATCAAACACAGGAAGAATGAGCACAAGACACAAGCACAGTCTTCTGTCCTAGAAATAAATCCTGTATATGAAAATGAAAATCTTTAGTAAATTGGACATTAGGAACATGTGAGCTATTTTTGTGAAAGTTGATTCAGTATTTCAGGTAAGGAACCATGACACCTGTTTGATTTAAAAAGAATGTGAAAATGATGTACAGGGTTTAGCATACATGCATGCACACAAACTCATCCATAATCCATAACCATTAAATGATAATTTATGACTTTCTCTTAAAATTTGATATATACTGTAAGAGAGGCATTCGAGTCAAACCAGGACAACAGATTGTGCAGAATAAAAGAAAACAGTTACTGTATGAGAGTGAAAACTCTCTTTATTTTTCTATATAATTCTCTTCCCAGCAATGCACTAGCGCCGGGATACAGTCAAGATACTGTAGAACGTTTTTTTTAGTTCGCCTGAGCCATGCTGCCTGCTTCACACCTGAAACGCCAGACTCCCAGGAACTCCCTTAATAGCCCAAACATGGAAATTATTCTACGCAGGGGATGTGGCAATAACTTCCAGCAAGGGTTGTTCATGAATGATTCTCTTCGGCAAGTTGGTGACAAGTTATCAGTCAAAATAATATCCAAGGATCAGACGTTCCTCTCTCTGAATGTTCTCAGAAATGACTGCAGTGAGTCACCTCAGCCAGGATAATTATTCTCATATGCCCAGCCTTCTTTAAAGCCTTTGTAGCTTTCAAATGTTTTCCTGTGGCTAAGAGGCATCAGTGCACTGTGCTTGTAGTTTTCAGTAAATGTCAATCAGTTTTCAATGGTAATCTGCCTTCAATCACACGAAATTGCATTATATTGCATACAACACTGCCTTGCCAAATAAATAAATAAATAAATAAATAAATAAATAAATAAATAAATCACGTTTAGCTTTGATTACAACACACAATGTGATGGCCAAGTCATATGTTGACAGGATTCCTCATGTTCCCAGATCCACTCTTTCAGAATTTGAGTCCTGTAATAAACCTGTAAAATCAGAGAAGAAAAACTCCATAGATGTGATAACCTGGTTATTCAGTACATTCTGGGCTTCAGCTGACTTCATTTTATTGCGACACAACACTGCTGAGTCTAGACCTGACCAGCTGAAGCAACCACAAATCATAAGACTGCCTCCAGAGGCTTGTACTGTGGGCACTACGCATGATGGCTTTATCGCTTTAAATCGCACTTCCCCTCTTACCCTGATGGACTCTGTAACAGGGTGAATCTGATCTCATCAAACCACATGATTTCCTAAATTCCTAAATAGAAACATCATTCTGTTTCTCTCTTCACAAGAAAACTGATTGTCGTGAAAAAGATGGTGAAAAAAAGAGCCAAAGGCATCTTCAGCCCAAGTAAAGAATGCTGTGATCTTCCATACGGTGTGTGTGTGTATGTGTGTCTACATGCAGATGCGTAAGGCATCACCACTAAGCCCTCTGCTAAACATGTGGTGTGCATGACTAATGAACGCAATATGTGTTCAGGAAATTGTTTGATCTGTGGATGCATGCAAAGATTAATAGAATGTTTCAAGAAAACTTTGTTGCTATAGCAACTTCTTCTATACTAAGATTATATGCACAAAAATACTTTCTAATAACTTCTAAGGGGCACAGCTAGACATAAAGCTCTGCTCCCCTCTCATTACTCAAATCACACAATGTTTTTTTTTTGTTTTGTTTTTGTTTTGTTTATTGTGTGTATAAAATGTACAGTACTAACGTGCTGCAAAACTCGATTGCTTCGCTCACTATGACTGCCACTGTCATACTGCAGCTACTGAACTGGAACTACTGTACATTTGCCTTTTTATGCAGACCACAATTATACAAATTAATCAAAACCCTCCAAGTAAACAATCACAATGT
Source organism: Clarias macrocephalus (assembly GCA_011419295.1). Lineage (NCBI taxonomy): Eukaryota > Metazoa > Chordata > Actinopteri > Siluriformes > Clariidae > Clarias > Clarias macrocephalus. Next base: position 22,449 of record JAAGKR010001782.1, read on the forward strand.
ACTGTATATACATTCCCTGTCCATGTGAATAGAAACATCTGTACAGCCATAAAACTGTGCAGGTACAGGTTAGATAGGGCTTTACATAATGTTTGTATCAAACATCAGAATGAGGAAAAAGTGTGATCTTTGTGACTTTAACTGTGCTATTGCGTGCTGGTTTTAATCATAACCTCCCACTCCCAAAGATCTCCTGAGATTTACACATACAACAATATCACATTTCCCTCATTCTGTTTGTGAAAGTCCATATGATTTCATACATTGTGCTGCTGCCATATGATTGAATAAATGTATAAATGACCAGGTGGACAGATGGTCTATTAAAGTGCACAGAGAACATAAATACAGTGCATTTAAAAAATATGTGAATATCATGGATTTTTTTTTCATAATTTAATTTAAAAAGTGAAAGTCATATATTATAGATTAACTACACAAAAATAATACTTTAAGAATTTTTAAGAAAAGAAAAAATCCTCAATTTCAAAATATTAGAATATTTGGATGTGATCAGCCTGTGAAACTGCTAAAACAGTATTAAAGACCAGGTTGCTTTGATTTCAGCCTTCAGCTCATCTGTATTGTCGGGTCAGGTGTTTCTAACCTTCCTCTTGACAATCGCTCATAGATTCTCTATGAAGTTCAGGTCAGGCTTGTTGGCTTTCCAATCAGGCACAATAATAATCACGGTGAGCAAACCAGTTAATGGTAGTTTCGGCGTTGTTAGTAGGTGCCAAAGTCCGCTGAAAAAGCAAATCGGCATCTCCGAAAAAATTGTCAGCCGTGAAGCATGAAGTGCTCTAAAATTGTTGAAAGTTGAGTAAAATGTTGACTTTGAACTTGACAAAACACAGTGGATCAACACCAGCAGATGACCTGACTCTAGCCTCACTCCACTCCATGTGAAGCTCTTCCAAGTTCTTGAATCAGCTTTGCTTGAGGCTTCTTGATGCTGTGGTCATCCCTGTTGCTTGTGCGCCTTTTTCCTACCACACTTTTGCTTTCTAGTCAAATCTCTATGAGTAGGCTTTGATACAGCACTCTTTAAACAGGCAGCCCTTTCAGCGATCATCTTCTGTACAACTGTCAATTTAGCAGTCTTCCCCATAATTGTGGTTGCATGTACTGAACTAGATCGAGAGACATAAGGTATTTATACTGTATAAATAATAATTTAATAATTTAACTCAAAATGAAATGTCCTAATATTTTGAAATGCTGTTTTTTTTCATGAGCGTTGCTCTGTAATCATTGATATTAAACAAACAAAAAAAATATTTGAAAAACGACATTTTACATAAAATCAAACTAGAATATATGAATATATATATATGAATATATAGAATATATTACTTTTGAATTTAAAAAAACCTTTTAGACAATATTAATATATTTTTTAGATGCACTAAATAAAAAAAGGTAAACAAAGTATCCCCAAACTTACTTTAGTCCCAGTCTGTAGTTGAAATAACATATGGAGTTTAATGCATGAGAGATTAATGAATAAGTTCATTTAATAATATACAGCATTTTCATCTGGACCTCATCATAATGTGTTCATCCCATTTTTAGAATTATAATTACAGGCTTGCTTACCGCTCCAAGGGTTGTTAAAATATCAAGAATACAATTACATTCATAAAGTTATTAACTGGTAGGTTCAGTAAAAGTTAGAAATACAAAAAAAAAAAAAAAAAAAACAGAGGCATCTACTTCACTTTTTGCACTTTTTGCATCTATTGAAGGTGTCATCATAAAGGGGTAGTGCAACATGATTTTCAAGAGAAGGGAGGTTTTTGGTTTTATGTCCATTCCCACTTCCCATCACATACCTCCTTTGTGTCTAGTTTGCTGTTCAGCATTTTTTTTTTGTTGTTTGCTGCCAGTTTAAGTAAGCAAATAAAAAATTCATATAATGTGGAGTAAACTGGGTGATGTCATCTTTTTATTAATTCAACA
>JAAGKR010001782.1:24430-111695 GCA_011419295.1 Clarias macrocephalus
AATATATATATATATATATATATATATATATATATATATATATATATATATGAATATATAGAATATATTACTTTTGAATAAAAAAAAACCTTTTAGACAATATTAATATTTTTTTAGATGCACTAAATAAAGAAAGGTAAACAAAGTATCCCCAAACTTACTTTAGTCCCAGTCTGTAGTTGAAATAACATATGGAGTTTAATGCATGAGAGATTAATGAATAAGTTCATTTAATAATATACAGCATTTTCATCTGGACCTCATCATAATGTGTTCATCCCATTTTTAGAATTATAATTACAGGCTTGCTTACCGCTCCAAGGGTTGTTAAAATATCAAGAATACAATTACATTCATAAAGTTATTAACTGGTAGGTTCAGTAAAAGTTAGAAATACAAAAAAAAAAAAAAAAAAAAAAACAGAGGCATCTACTTCACTTTTTGCACTTTTTGCATCTATTGAAGGTGTCATCATAAAGGGGTAGTGCAACATGATTTTCAAGAGAAGGGAGGTTTTTGGTTTTATGTCCATTCCCACTTCCCATCACATACCTCCTTTGTGTCTAGTTTGCTGTTCAGCATTTTTTTTTTTTTTGTTGTTTGCTGCCAGTTTAAGTAAGCAAATAAAAAATTCATATAATGTGGAGTAAACTGGGTGATGTCATCTTTTTATTAATTCAACAACACTGTAATGGATTTGGACTGGCAACTCGTCATGGTGTATTTTCTCCTTGTGTTCCTGGGAAAGGCTCCAGATCCACTGTGACCCTCAGCATAAAGTGGTTACCGCATATGAATGACTGAATGTAATGGATTTGTCAGAAGTATGAAGACTGTGTCAGGTTTCCCATAAATAAGATATATCTTGAGAGCAGAGAAAAAGATAAGAACAAAAGATGGTAAGCACAAAGAGAAAATCCTTATAAGGATCTGGAATAGTTGCCATACTTTGTAATGCTCTTTTAAAAGTATAGACATAAACTTCAAGGCTTCTTTGAAAAATTCAGGTAGAAATTGGAAATGATCATAGAGATTTATTGTCCAACATCTATCATAACATAATGATGTTTGTCACATCACCAAGCTCGAGGTTACAGTTCCCATGGAAACATGACATCACTGCCGAGAAACAGAACAGCAAATGACTTTGGAGAGCTTTACTGAAACGACTCCCATATCCAGTATGGTTATAGCCCAGGCTTAGTCATATAAATTCAGCTTTCAAGCACATATACCGAGAAAGGGATTATATTAAGCCAGGAGGAGCTATAATGCAGAAATAATTCTTTAAGGATTAAAAAGTTCATTTTTCAGTCTCAAGGCTACTACGAACAATGAAGAAGCTGAAAGTTCATTTGTGGTAAAAATTTTAATGGAAAAGCCTACTGATAACATAAGAATGTACATAACATTTACTATATCTGATATCTTAGGGATGTACTGTAATGATTTTTGAATGCAATCCAAGATGTTGATTAAAGTTCTTCAAAAATGCACTCAGGAATGGTGTGAAAGAATCTTTGTTTTATCTCGGAACCAGTTTAAAATTAACTAAATGAAAATAATATTTGGTGACGCAGATTCTTATTGCAAAATTTTTGGTAATTTGGTAAAAATAATACTGTAACAATGTTTTTACAAAACTCCATTAATACGCCAATAATAGTGTAATTAAGTCCTTGCCTGCTTAATTTGTGTTGGGTATTGCATACGAAACATTATGTCCTGCCTTTCCTGCTTTGCCGCACCTTACCTTGTGATTGCCTACAGTACATATTTCTACCAGTAATACCATAGCAATAATCATATATAATTACCAATGTACAAATGCAAGTCACTTGTGGGTTTGTCCACTTCAGATCTCTTGTTAAATCTAGTCTCCTAATAATATAGCTTTTGTTACAGTCTTTAGGTCCTTGTTCTTAGTATAGATGAGTTCTTAGTCCTATTTGTAGTTACTGTAGGTTTACTTTAGTCTTTGTTTGCTTCCACTTTGACAGTTTCTCTTAGTTTAATATTGCACTTGATTAACCCTTCTTAAGCCTTGTGCTCTGTTTCTCTAACATTTTACTTTAACTGACATTACACATTAATCATAATACCACATGAGCTATTACTCATCTGTGTATAAATATTTTTTCCTTCTTCTCATTATTATTATTATTATTATTATTATTATTATTGTTGTTGTTGTTGTTGTTGTTGTTAGCATTATCATATTTTTTCTACTCAATCTCTATTTCCTTATGAGGATATCATTGATATACCATTACTAAATGTGTTTAGAGACATTTCTAATAATAATTACTTAATACAGTACCATATGTTATATATGTTATATGGTCATGTCAATAAATGTTCAGAAATGAAATGAAGTGACAAAGAAAGAAAGTAGTACATCATTCCCCATCTGCCAAAACAAGAATTAAAAATGTGAAAAACACCTTGAAAAAATTATCTTTGGGTTAATACCTGTGATAAAATGTGGCGTAATGTTTCAGCGTATTGACGTTACTGAAGGACTGTGATTGATAAGCAGAATAGAGCTCTTTCAAAGCATGTGAATGACCATGTATCAAATATGGCTTAGCTGAGATGATAGACCTTAACCCACATGCAGCATGAGAACTTGTGCCCTTGGAGACCGCAACATAACCCAAGAGCCAATTCTCAGCTCAGCTGTGCCTTGAGGGCAGCTCATGTTTGATAAGCAAATATCATCATAGTATTCAGGATTGTCCGGAAAGTACAGTCGCAGTTCCCATGTTCAGTTAGCATGATCTAAACCTGCCATAATAGCTATCCAAAATGGTGGCAGATGGTACTGGATAGGATATCAACATACAGCTCGTGCCAGCCAACAGTCCTCCATCAAAGCGAGTTAATCACCATGCATGGTTCATTCACTTCCATGACAGTGCTGTAGTGCCACAGAGGCACCCCATATGGAACCCCAGTTTTAGGATCAAATAGTTGCATCAATAAATTTGAACTGATGGGGGTCTCTGCCAAGTTGTAAAAAATGCCTGCATTTGCCACGCCTGAAAAATGTTGAGATGGGCAAATACATAAATTATCAGAGAGTCACAAGACAAGATGGTCCTGGCTCGCCACAGAAGCTACTTAAGTGGGCCTTTACATGATTGGAATCATTGAGGTTCCACTCTCTTAACTCAGTCATTAGCGCATCTGCCCCACTAATGACCGAGTTAAGGGGGTGGAACCTCAGTGATTGGCACACAAGTCATTTTCGACAATGATTGTCCTTGACGAAACAGAACAGCCCATTAGGTCATAACAGGCCTGACTGCCTACCATCTCCATAATTACGTCTGCCATTTATTTTGCACCATTGCACAGAATTCAACAATCAGGCAACAGATTGCCCTGGTTTGCTCCTCTGACATGACTGATAGAGGGAATGACTTGGCATCAACCTCTTCAGTAAAGGCATGTCTTAAATTAGATTATCTGGCACCCTTGGTGTGGTAATCTGTGCCTATGGTTTTGGTCTTTCAGAGGGAAGTGCAGCCCATGGTCTGCAACTTTAAGAAATGTTTCTGTCTACCAGTACAAATGCCTTGTTAAGTGCAGACTGTTTTGTAATTCAATCATATGGACAGCCATATGTACCAGGTTGCACCAGGTGCAGAAACTGCTGGACAAGCGGAACCTAAAACAAAAGTAGTTTTAATGCTAATATTTTTAAAATTGTTCCACTATAGCACTGTGATGTCCTTATCAGGGACTCAAAAAAATTGTTATACCATTTCTGAAAAGAGTCTTTGCCACTCTCAGCCAAGATGAAATCAAAGCCTTTATTATAGTTACAGGATGTTGAGGTGAAATAATCTCTTTGGACCACCTTCTTGCTACCAAATGTTTTAACAAGAAGAGTTTCATGCATTAGCAATGAGCTTACCCTTCATACACCAGATGGAGAGAGTCACAGAACCTAGAGGTCATGCCTTAGAGGTTATTTTAGAAAGAAATGCTATATCATACACCACTGTCTTATTTTATTGTCTTGGCATAATACAGTATGTGCAGAAAAAGCTGATATGGGGATAAAAATACTTTACATTGTAGTAACATTCAATACTGTGTACAGTATTAAGAGAAATATCACACTTAAATAATACATTAAATAAATAACAGGCTGATTGAAATAATTTCCCACTCACAGTAAGTGTTTTACAGTATTTATGGTGGATTCAGAGCCTATCCCAGAAATGCTGGGTATGAGGTAGAAACACCCAGGATAGGATGTCCATGGCATCATTTATGTAGACGTTCACACTTAGTGGCAAGTTTTTGAGTGGAAACTGGAGAACCCACATTAACATGGGAAACGCATGTGCAGAACACGCAGTAACGTGTGCCTGGGAACCCTGGAGCTGTGAGGTGGCAACATTACCTGCAGATTAGTTATGCATTCCTGGAACAATAACGCTAGTAAAGTAATTTAGACACATTAAGTATGATTGCTACACATTACATACACACTTGGTATGTACATGAGAAAATAAAAAGATTCAGTTTATCTTATTCCAGTTCTCTATGATCTGAAATCGTAAATGATGTCTTTAAGTTGAGAGACAAGTGAATCATCGGCTGGCCAGATTAAATAAATGCTTTAACCTCTCTTTAATATTAAATCTGCCTCCTAGTCCACTGCTCCTCAACAGATTTTCAGAATAAACCTAAAGCAATAACAAAAATAATTAAAACTGATTACACTTTTATTAAGAGTTTGATGGATTTTGTAATTAAAACTGAATAGATGTTTTCCCTTTTGGGTAGTGCTGTTATGTTTCTCTCTCTCTCTCTCTCTCTCTCTCTCTCTCTCTCTCTCTCTCTCCCTCTCTCTCTTTCTCTCTCCCTCTCTCTCTCTCTCTCTCTCTCCCTCTCTCTCTCTCTCTCTCTCTCTCTCTCCCCCTCTCTCTCTCTCTAATTACAGTCTTCAAGCACAGACAGTGTTAAGTGAACACCAGCTCTCGGTATGTGTAGGTGGTGGTGGAGGCTCGGTCTAGTCATTTTTTTGAGACGGAAAACATGCTGTACTCATTCATCAATATGTCCCACCCATCTGTTTGTCCTCCCTCTACCTCTCTGGTCACTTCCTCATGACTCACCGCAGACTGCAGTACTGTAGCTTGCACTATTTATTTCAATTTGGCTGTAATGCAAAGAAGACTTTCAGTGAAGCTGTGTTATGCATGCTAATGTATTATATACAGACCAGACCAACAGCAAGGAATGGTTGTATTTTGCTAAAGCTGTTGAAGTTTCTACATCATTCTACTTGAGTCTACTTAACATTCTACTTCAAATCTACTCAGTGAAAGAGGTTTTAATTCAGAATAGTGTAATACATTTTTAAAAAAGAAATAATAAAAATAATAAACCTTGTTCCACTTTGGTGTGTGTAATAGTATAGTCTGTTAATCTGAAATCCCGAAGAATCTTATGCTGGAACACCCCAATTGCTAATTAGTTGTAAAATGCCATTTTCCCAGGCATATTATTAACAGATATCAGGGAGGTGCTGGAGGGTTGGAACAGGTACATAGATTTAATTCAATTCAATTTAATTTGTATAGCGCTTTTAACAATTGTCATTGTCGCCAAGCAGCTTTACACAATCAAAAGAATTATTTGTTATTATGGAATGTGACTGTGTATGAATCAAAATGGTCAGATAGTCCCTGATGAGCAAGCCGAGGGCGACGTGGCAAGAAAAAACTCCCTGAGATGGCAATAGGAAGAAACCTTGAGAGGAACCGGACTCAACAGGGAACCCATCCTCATCTGGGTGAAACAGAAAGCAGATCTGCATTCATACTGTGGCAGGCAGTTCAGTATAACAGTTGTTAACAGATGTTAATCGATGTTAATATGGAGTCCAGGTAGTTATTGGAGACTCAGGTAGACTTGTAGGAAATTCCAGTACAGAACTATCGAGTGACTGCAGCCAAGTCCTCAGCGAAACAGCTGTCAACATCAGTCGAGGCCAGAATCGTCTTTATAGTAGAATGAAACCGTCTCCAGAACCGGACGCATCCCAAAGAGACACACGGGACATCCATGTGATGAGATCTCCAACTAGAAGCGGGGAACCAGGATGAGTCAGGCAGGTCCAGAAAGCAGACGGAGTCAGGATCAATGGCAGCTCTGGACCGACATGTGTAGCTCGACAGAGAGCGGGGGAGAGAGAACAGAAGAGATAACAGCTAGGTATGGACACAGTCACATAATGCTCTAGACAAACACATCTAATCCACAGAAACCCCACTCAGCAACTGCCAGTGTTCAATGGGTTGGGTAGTTTGCCCGGTGTATTCTGTGGGTCCTTGATCAGATTGGGTTCTAAGGAGTTTAAAGGCCAAGTCAGTGACCTTAGGCTTTTTGCCAGGTGCATGATGGGGTATGTTGCCCTGGGTGTTCTGGTTTCTTTCTATCGTAGCCATCATCGACATTTTTTTTTGCAGGTAGTGCAGCACTAGCTGTGGAATTGGAATAAACAGCCTGGCCTTTGCTTCCTAAAGGCATAAATGATCCTTGGGTAGCCACAACCTTGTCATTCTTATCACCAGCATTTTATGTAATTGATAATCAGAGTTAATGTTTTTTGCATATATATTTTAAAGAGCAAGACTTTCATGTAATTTTTGATGAGGAGTGGGTAAGTCATACAGTGATCTATGAATCATTCAAGCACACACACGCACACGCACACGCACACACACACACACACACACACACACACACACACACACACACACACACACACACACACACACACACACACACACACACACACACACACACACACAAAACATCCAACATACAAAAAAACTTTTATGGATGTTTTTGAGCCAGTGAGACACAGGTGCAGATGATAGATGATCAGGCCGGTGGTTAGTATACCGCGGTACTTTTGTGCATTGTTTGTATATATTGCAGGACCATTTTAAAAATGTTTAGTTCCTTCATGTGTATCTGCGAGCTCAGCTGATTGCTCTTGAAGCGCTTTGCCAACATCTCATTAAATACTTGCCAGTGCGAGCTCTTGTGTGTGGGTGTGTATGTGTGTTTAGCCACAGAGAATGAGCAAACAGGCTCTTATTCAACTGAATTTAAGCCAGGGTATTTCTATCAAAAACAGAGGTTTGTGAGGTACAGTTTACAATGAGCTCTCTTACCAATTAAGCTATGTGGACTGCAATAAATGTGTGTTTTATGTGATTTCCATTCACAAGTTTCCCTTTCACATGCCACCAGTACTTTAAATGCATCACTCTATCTATCCAGTTTTGTAAACCTGCTTTTAGATCCCTAAATTTGCAAACAGCATGTGTGAGACTGAACACTATCTTTGAGCCACAGTCATTTAGAAACCTAAGCGGAATATGGAATTAACATTGGCATAAATCTTGTCACACAGATCCCATATTAGAGCAAATACAACAAACATAGTATTATACTGTACTGTACAACTAAACCTCACATGATTTAACAGTTTTGATCAGAATTAATGATTTTATTTCTCAGCATTCTTTTTAAAAAGGTAAATTTGGCAGGCAGCATATAGTCAGGACACCCAGCACTTTTACAATGTCCTGGGCTCATCTTAGGACATTTATTCACAAAATAACACCCTTGTGAAGATGTACTGTATACATGTATTATCCAAATGTATCCAGAAGATGATGGGATTCCTTTTAAATCTGGGTTCTTTTAAAGTTTCTTTCATAATTTTTTCCCAGAGAGTTTTTTTCCTTGCCATAGTCACCTCTGGCTCACTCATTAGGCCCCAAAATATGTGCATGTACAGTAGACTATTTTCCAAAAGTATTTCACATTCAACATCCAATTCTTAATCCACAGGGTTTCATTTGATGTTGGCCCACCCTTTGCAGCTATAACAACTTCAACTCTTCTGTGAAGGCTTTCCACAAGGTTTAGGAGTGTGTTTAGGGGAATTTGTGATCATTCTTCTAGAAGCGCAAGTGTGAGGTCAGATACTGATCTTGCACAAGAAGGCCTGGCTCGCAGTCTCTGCTCTAATTCATCCCAAAGGGCTTTTTAATTAATCCCTATGAATTAAAAATTGGATGTTATTCAAGTTTATATGCATTTGAAGGTAGGCGGGCAAATACTTTTGGCAATGTAGTGTACTCGTCTGTAGCCAAGAAGATGAGAATATACCATGGAGGTGGTGGAAAATCTGTAAATCTCTGTGCTCTTAATATTTCCACAGATTCAACTTTACAACATGAGCTAACTTTCTGGTTAAATTCCAAAGAGCATTGAATGGAAGTCTAGAGCAATAGGATGTTAAATTTTTTATTCCACCACTAAGTAGTGCCCTTGATCAGGGCTTAGAGAGGGATTTGGTATTTATTCTTGTATTAGAAGCTATTCAGCTTTGTAGCTTGAGTAAGACTTCCATGTACATTTCATACCATTATGTTTGTAGCTTAAGATAACCCAGTCAGCAGATCAGAACAGAAGTGCAAGCCTGTATAAATACATAAAATTATACACAATAATCCAGTCATCAATTTACTGTAAATCACAATCTTTTTAAATGCTGCTAATTCATCTACTGTGCAAATATAACTAACCTAATGCTGGAACAATGAAAACTTTAGATGTGTTGGTTAAGGATGGAATATTTACTATTTATCTACCGTATATCTGCAGATATACAGTAGATAAATGGGGATGGTGAAATGCAACACCCTACAATCATTCTATGCCAATGTGCAATCACTTACTGTACTCACAATGTGCCCTACTACTTATGAGGTACATTTTATGGTCAAATGTTTGTGAACCCCTTCTCATCACACTCATACTTTACATGTGCTTTTCCAACATCTTATTCCAGATTTATTCTGCTTTGTCTCTTATAATAACCCCCAGGAAACCTTCTAGTAAGATTTTACTCCACACTGTGCAGTGTGGTTATGGGGATTTGTGCCTATTCAGCCACAAGAGCATTAGTTAGGTCAGGCACTGGTGTCAGTAGGGTGCAGTTGGAATTCTAATTTATCCCAAAGGTGTTGAGTGGGGTTGAGGTCAGGGCTATGTGCAGGACACTTAAGCTCATCCGAGCCAAACTTGATCAATTATGTGTATGTGTACATGGAGGTGGCTTTGTCCTCAGGAGCATTTCCATATTAGAAGAAGCTTGGGGCTATTGAAGAGAACTTGTTATATTAAGAGAAGCGAAGAGAAATTGTAACAATACGAAAAGACATTTTATACAAGGGTAAGATGGTCAGGTGTAGACAAATATTTGGTCATGTAGTGCACCTAAAGAAATTCTACTGTGATAGAGGTAAACTAACTTACAATGTAGACAGTTCTCTACTTTAGTACAAATTTTATTTCCAGACTTATAGTCAAACTGGGGTAATTGCTAAAAAAAAAAAAAAAAAGGGGTATAGAAGTGTAGAATGCATCATTAAAGCCTAGAAGAATATGGGTGAACCATCATATCCGAGAAAAAAAAGTAGATCTTACACCTATATTTAATAGTGAATGCAATAGTTAATGTTTGCACAATGCAAAGAAAATTGGGACTAAACAGCTGTGTAGTCTAAAGAAAACCACTTATCACTGAGGCTAATCGGAAAAATGCTTCAGTTTGCTAGGGAGCATAAAAATGGGCCGTGGAGCAATGGAAAAAGGTCATGTAGTCTGATGAGTTTAGATTTACCCTGTTCCAGAGTGATGGGCACATCAGGGTAAGATGAGAGGCAGATGAAGTGATTCAACCATCATGCCTAGTGCCTACCAAACTGTACAAGCCTGAGGAGCCAGTGTTATCATCTGGGGTTACATCTGTTGGTCAGGTCTGGGCATGGGCATATGCCAAGTTGACAATGCCAGTATTCATCAGGATCAAATTGGGAAGGAGTGGTTCACAGAGCATGAGACACAATTTTCACATATGGATTGGCCACCACAGAGTCCAGACCTAAAACCCACTGAGAATCCTTGGGATGTGCTAGAGAAAACTTTAGGGAGCAGTCCAACTTTCCCATCATCAATACAAGGTCTTTGAGGGTAAATGAATGTGACTCTGGATGGAAATAAATGCTGTGACGTTGCATAAGCTTCTTGAAATGATGCTATGGCCATAATCCAAGCAAAAGGCAGTTCAGTGAAATATTAGATTGTGAAATATAAATACTGAGTTTTTTTTTTTTGGCCTGGTCGTGAAGTGCTGTTCTCATATTTCTCTCTTTCTCTTTCCCTCTCCCTGTCTCTTCCTTCCCTCTCTACACGTCACTCCTGAGCTGCCAGTGATCCAGACCCCTTCTGCCCTCTGGACCTGTCTGACTCGTCCTGGTGCCCCGTGTTTGGGATGCGTGTTTGGGGACGGTTCGACTTTACCAAGACGGTCCTGGCCTTGGCTGATGCAGACAGCTGCTCTCTGAGGATGTGTCACTTTAGTCGCTCACTATTTCAGAACTGGAGTTTCCTAAAGTTTTCCTGAGCCTCAAATAACGAACTGGACTCCATATTAACTTAAAGACATCAACTGTTATATTGAACTTCCAGCTGCCTGACACACAGTATGACGGCATATCAGTCCCTGCTATCCGTTATCACACAAATGAGGATGGGTTCCCTGTTGAGTCTGGTTCCTCTCGAGGTTTCCTCCTATTGCTGTCTCAGGGAGTTTTTCCTTGCCTCCGTCGCCCTCGGCTTGCTCATCAGGGATTCATCATTTTGTTTCATACACATTCACATTTCATAAAAACTTCCATATTTTCTTTTGATTGTGATTTTTTTTTTAATTGTGTGCTGCTTTGCAACAATAACTATTGTTAAAAAGTGATATACAAATAATACTGAATTGAATTGAATTGAATATTTGTTTGATCATGGGCAGCTACCTTGCAGTAGGGTCTTAATGTGAGCATAGAACAAGTTATTTTTTGTCTATACTGTTTTATTCTGTGTAGGATCTCTGTTCGAGGCAACTCGAGGCACAAGGCAGGGGACACCCTGACACCGGAGCCAAACCATTGCAGGGCACAAACACATGCACTTACATACCCAAATATACACAACAGGCAATTTGGAAACACCGGTCTGCCTCTATGCCTCATGATTTTGGACTGTTTTGTGAAAAGAAATCTGAGTACCTGGAGGAAACCCAAGAGCACAGGGATAACATACACACTACACTCACACAGACCAGAGGTGAGATATAAACCCCCCAATTTGGTGCTAAAAGCTACTCTTTGGTTACAATCTTAATTTGTACTCATTTTGTATTTACATTTGTTTATAGTATATACTGTATTATAGTATTGATCAATGACTTTAAGGAGTCTAATCAGCTACACAATGAAGTTGAGTGGTTAAATGTTTAAAAGTATTTGGCGTCCATCTAACCCCTTTTATATGTAGGTTAGCAGATGAAAACATTTCCAAGGCCCTTTATTTCTAAAAACACAAATACACTGTGCTTACATCAGCTCTTTAAATCGTGGTGGCTTGTTAAACCTCGCAGTAAAACTAATCCACCCATTTTTATGCATCCTAATTTGGTTGCGCACGTAATTATGTTGAGGATCCTATTAAACCGCTCATGTTCAGTAAACACACAGGCTTCTGGGCTTCTGGATACACTCCCGCACTCACCCACATTCCCCACATACTGTACACATGCATGCACAAACACCAAGATGGCCTTCAAACAGTCAGCTAAATGCTACTAAAGCAGACAAGGATCTTCTCTGTGGTGTGAATTTCATATCTTGTCCCAAAGTAATGGAAAAGCACTTTCTACAGTATGTGTGTGTCTGTGTCTGTGTCTGTCTGCATGTCTGTGTGCATGCACATGAATGTGCCTCATATGGTTTCCTGTGACTTGTTACCACAACACATGTACACAAACACGGCCAAACACACACACAGACAGCAATTTCGGCTCATGGCTTGGTGATAGACTACCTTATGCCTTTCTTCTCCCTATCATTAGCCACTTACACTCTCCTTTCAAATGCCATTGGGATGTCAACAGCGTACTTTAAAAGCTGGGTGTGACATGATGATTAAAAACCCGACCCTCATACGCTCCTTCTGTGGGTCACAAGTATATGGCCTTGGTTAAGCTGGAATGTACCACGTTGCTCCTTGTTTAGGCTGTTGCTCTGACTACAGCTTTGGACTGTATTATTTTCTTTTTGTAATGTTCCCGGACATGTTATATGTTATATTAACTAATAGCAGTCAAAAATTGTACTTATCACTAGTTATTGTATGTTCTAGCACCAAGTCATAAAATCCACACTTCTTTCTGTTTGCAAACAAAGCTTTTTCTGCTTGGGATCATTTTTGTTGTATCAGCAGCTTTGAGACGAGCGATTAGGATATAAAAAAAAAAGTCAGATAGGCTGGTTGTGTCGCTTGCCTCCATACGCACAAATTCCAGTTTTACGGGCCAATCTGCTGCTGTGGATGTGCGTGTCCTCTCTGAACTCCCCAGTGGGTAATGTCTTGAAACATCAGCTCAGCAGAGGTACACATGCCTTATGAGCACATAAATAACGCCAAAGTGCTAAACAGACAGACACTATGAGAGGAGGCTGAGATCGAGATTGCTTCAGTACTACATGTGTTAAATATTCTATGTTCTGGAACGCTGTGGCAGATCGCTGACCTTACCAGCTTCAGATTTATAGTCGCTGACTTTCCGCATGATGGAAAATCAACCAGATACCAGGTAAAATTATAGGATTTCTAATATATAAATAACATTCAAAGCAAACCAATGACTGCTAGCCATTCCATAATTATACATGTTCATAACATTTCATCGATGCTGAATTTTGACATGAATTACTCTACATGTGACTCGAAATGTTAAAGCAAAAGCAGAGAAATCCTTTCTGGTGCTGTGGATGATCACACATGCATACCCTAAAAATTAGCATTTCCACCCTTTGTGAGGCAAAGAAGGCAAGGTTAGCCATTAGCCTTTTGCTTACTTCTTTAATTCTTAAAAGTGGTGTTAGTGTTAAAAAGTCTCTCACTTAAGTGAAAAAGTGAATTTTCAGATACTGTAGGATCATTAGCATTTCTCATAACACTTAATGCTTCTTATCTCCCAAACCATTTTTTATAAATATGCATACACATTTATATTTTTATCAGATAAAAGAAATACATACACACACAAATAAACACAATTTCATACTTTTACAGGATGTAGTGCTCATAACTTTTTTGAATTCAAATCTTAATTGTCATTCAGATGTGACTTGGCCAATTTAGATTTCACAAAAAGAAAGACATAAAATGTAGTATTATAAAATGCAAAATTGTTAATATATTGCAACATATTGACAATTTGTCATGTTTACGGACACTACAGATTTTTGGCTTTTTAAAGGTTTAACAAAAACAATATAAAAACAATATAAAAAATATTTTTTGCAGCTTCTAAAAGCTTGCACCAATTATAGTATCAATACTCATAAAGGAATATGAATAAATTGCATTTTTTATTATTTTAGACAGTACAAGACTGAAAAATTGCTATTTTTGTGGCACTCTCCAAAACAACTGAAGTTAGCAATTTAAAATTTGTAGGGAAGCAAGATCGGTCACTTCCATGTGGTCGTTTCAGAAGTAGCTTATTAAAGGATTTTCTGTAATATATGTCCAACAATAATGTGTTTTTGGCTGAATACAAGCTACTGTTAACATTAGACGCACAGTGTGTCCAAATTCAACGAACAAGCTTAACAAGCAAAAAATGACATTTAAATAGTAACACTTACAGCGTCAGGATCTGAAATTGAGTCACAGACAGTCAGAATACAGTAAGTGCCACATTCGAGCCTTAGTATTCTTGCAAAGGATTATTCCTCTACTGTGAAATGTTTAACACACAGATTTCTGTGACTCTCTCAATGGTCTAATTCGAATCACATGTCTGTGCTGTCTTTTAAGAGTCTAAATAAAATGGTGACTTCTGATCTCTGAGCCAGAGGAGAGTCTTGTCACCTTTATCAGGAAGATTGTAAATGTCATGAACTATCCAAAGAGTGAGTTTATTTATTTATGTGTTTTTCTCATGTTTCTTGTATGCACAGTACACACGCAAGAGGCCCATGAGAATGTCCAAAATAGTCAAAAAGTTATTTTTTTTTCATCATATGTCCCCTTTAATTTCTACATTAAACAAAAGAAACATCAGCAAATGTGTTTTTGGACAACATTCCATATATTGTTAAAAGTGGGATATTTTCATGTTGTTTCTTCCTGGCAAAGGTATTTCCTAATAGATAATTAAAGTCCTGGGTGGCACGGTGGCAGAGTGGTTAGGACTGTGGCCTTGCACATCCAGGGTGGAGATTCATTTCATGCCTCGGTTGCGTGACTGCATGTTCTCCCCGTGCTTGGTGAGTTTCTTATGGGTGCTCCTGTTTCTCACCAAGGCATGCAGGGTAGGCTAATTGGCATTTCTAAATTGCACGTAGTTTGTGTGTGCTTGTGTGCCTTGTGATGGAGTGGTAGACAATCCTGATATGTTTAATATAATTGGCCTATTGTATGACGTTAAAACATGAAATCAATGAATATTGTTAAAATAGTGTGATTACAACAGTAAATTGAAGCAGTATGCATGTTGGTTATGCTAATTTTGGGTTGGTTGCCATAGCAAAATGACTGCCTCAAGGTCTCTCTCTCTCTCTCTCTCTCTCTCTCTCTCTCTCTCTCTCTCCCAGGCTCATGACAGAAAAAGACCACTCACCATATCTGCATGCTGTAAAGGTTCAAAATCACACTACCAGTACTGACAGGATAGCGCTGAACCACCAACTTTGCTGAAAAATAATCACAAATGACTATGATTAGAGATCACCTAAACAGTTGGTGAAGTTGCAGAGGAAATCACAGCTGTGTTTAATAGTGAAGATAAAAATATTTCCATGTACAGTATGTATACATCTCATGGCACAAAACCCCACAAGACCGGGACTAAATAGCTGTGTGCCCATAAGAACTAGGGAGCATAGCTAGGGAGTATAAAGATTGGAATCTGTAGCTATAGAAAAAGGTAATGTGGTTCAGATTACTGTAAACGTGTTCCAGAGTGACAGGTGTGTCAGGGCAATAAGGGAAGTGCAAGAACAAGCCTCTGGAGGAAATGTTATGATCTGGGGTTGGTCAGGTCTAAACTCACCAACATCATGTAGCAATAAAATGAAGTCAGCTGAAGACCTGAATGACCAGGTTATTACATCAACATAGTTTCAGAAAATATAAGTGATAATTTTCACACAAAAACTCTCCACCACTTTGTAGACCATCAATCAAAACTAAAGTAGACTGAGTGAGATATTAGATTGTGCAACTTTTTTTGGCCAAGCAGTGAAGTATAAGTGTTCATTTTTACAAAATGAAATAACACGTCAAATCCATGGTTACATTTTCAGTAAACAAAAGTAGACCATAAATAAATAAATAAATAAATAGAATAAATAAAAAGCTCATTTGAAATTTCAGGTCCTACGAGAAATATGAAGCCAGCCAACTGCATCTAAGCAAAGCTGCTCCTTAAGTATGCTGGCTCACGCACAGGGTAACCTCGCTTATCTGCATACATGAGCTGACAGACTCCCACAAATTGTTACAGTTGCTGTGATTGACAGAAGAGTGAAAAATGCACTTCCTCCTCCCATGAGAGCTCTTTTGTCTCTCAGCAATGGATGGCTGTGACATATCAAATGCCTCAGCTGTAATCATACACAGGCTTGTGCTTATCACAGGACTATTATTCATGGTAGAACATTTTTTTTGTTTAATCATGATTTATTGATTACAAAAAACTACATTAAAATGTACAGATAGTATACTACTTTTAAATTAAACATAAGTACTCTTTTAGGTTTTTAAGTACATAGGTATGTACTTATCAGAGATAAAATTATTAAAGAAAAATTATATTTAAGTATACACTTGGCTTAAATTTGGAGCAAGCTGAGTCTATGACTTGCCTCAAAAGCTCAAAAGGGGATTCAATGTGAATGGTGCTCATAAATAATACTTATGATATGGCTGATATACCAAGCAGGCCACCATGTGAAATTTTTTTTTTTTTTTTTTGTGATTTATGGTAATGTTCATATTAGTTAACTGCAAGTTTAAGTAATATTTTAAGACTTAGTTTCCAAATTGAGACCTACAGTAGTACTATACAATACTAAAAAATATATATATAAGTAGAAAACAACGAACAAGATCAGTTTCCTTTAAGAAAACATAAGTACAAGTATACTTTCAGTATAAAACTGCTAAACTAATAGTTTATTCAACGTATCTTCATGTTATATGTTTATAACTTAAAAGTGGCCTAGAAGTATATGACTAATACAGATGCCGTCACACACAGAGTTTACTTAACAGTAGAATTGCAGCACAAAATAAAACTTATATATGAACTACGTAGTTGAACTATAGTTCACTACTCTTACACCTAAGGCACTGTATACTTTTATAAAGTGGGCCAATTTAATCCAAAGTTCTTTTCTTCTTCGAGTTTCTCTCTGCATGTTGTCTCAGGATGGTTTCCTTCTCACTGTCACCTGGGCTTGACCATTAAGGATCTAAAGTTATAACCTGAGATTTGTAAAGCTAAGCTGCTTGGTGACAATTTTCTAAACAATGTGTAAATCCCTTGAAAACCTTAATTCATGCACATAATTTGTGCATGTGCAGTTACAAACAGTGCTATGTTGGATCACGTATAAAATCTGAATATACAGAACCCTTGCATGCATCCTATTCCAAAAGCATTATGACCATACAGTACCATAAGAAAGCATTTTAGTGCCCTCTGCATTACACTTAGGGATCTTCCCCTAATGTTCTCAGACATTATGCTTCAGCCTCTTTGTGAAAAGAGGCTCGCTACAGGAGGGAAAAGCAACATCAGTGCAGCAGTTAGTCCAGCTTAATGCACATGGTTTGGCAGGGAGCTCTTTGAAGTCCTCTCTAATGTGCCTTTGATAAATCAGGCATTACCAGTAATTACAGTAATACTCCTGTGCTGTCAGTGAAACAGAGTCCAACCCAGTACCCTGGGGGAATATTATACTGCCTAAATCATCTCATTTTAGAAAATTAAAGTACAAGAGATGTGCTGTTAGCATACTATTTAATCTTTGAATGTCAGATGCCAGAAGAATGAGAGAGAGAGAGAGAGAGAGAGAGAGAGAGAGAGAGAGAGAGCTTAAATGTTAGATACAATTATTTAAAAGGTAGCCATAAAACTGATTAAAGCAAAATTTTAAAGCTTTTAATTTTATTAAGAAAATGAGGAGAGAAGCAATTTAATTGAAACACTAAACATTTATTATAATTTATACAGGTCAGGGAAGGTAATTGTTTTAGATCTTAATTTTTTTTTATTCAGTTTGATTAAGCACAGCTATACACCGCAGTTGCATTCATTTGATTTTCTACCATGAACATTACCTTGTGTGCAACAAGTCAA
Organism: Clarias macrocephalus; assembly: GCA_011419295.1. Classification (NCBI taxonomy): domain Eukaryota; kingdom Metazoa; phylum Chordata; class Actinopteri; order Siluriformes; family Clariidae; genus Clarias; species Clarias macrocephalus. Next base: position 41,967 of record JAAGKR010001782.1, read on the forward strand.
ATATTGCGTTTTTTGAAACAGCAGATTCCACAAATGACGGATTACAACTTACAACTATAGGAGATGCAGATATATGTTATTCACACACAGTGTGCATTGTGTTCAGACCTCAAATTGTAAGCATAATTTAACCTAGGATGAGATAGTAAATCGACATCATAAAATCATGATGTGTCTATGGGATGCTGTTTAGTTTTTACACAGTTTGAAGTTTCTATCTTGAGTTGTGGGGAAAAAAAATAAAGTGATGATTTTGTTAATCTGTAAAATATGATTTCAGCTTTCTTTTTAAAGGATGAGCTGACCAGGCATAGACTCACAGCTCTCTTCAAGTCTTCTTCTTCTTTGTCTTTGTTGTTCCCTTTCAGGGGTTGCCACAGTGAACCATCTGCCTCCATCCACTTACAGCTCACTACAAGTAAGTGGTGTTTATAATAATAATAATAATAATAATAATAATAATAATAATTTGAATCTTTCCTCCAGCCTGTGTGCATGGAGTATGGCTGTTCTTCCTGTTCTTAGTGGTTTCCTCCCACAAAGAGTAGTTTAATTGGTGGTCCATATTTCCCATTGTGTGCGATTATGTGTGTGAGTGTATGTGTGCTTGTGCCCTGTCATGGGTTGGCACCCTATCCAGGGCACCCCATCAACCCTAAGTTCCCTGGGATCTGCTTTAGCCTTACACAGGACAGGTGGTATAGATAATGTTTGGATAGATTTATAATATTAATGCCATTTGATATTTTCAAATAATTACACCATATGCACGTACTACATTATGACATTATGTACTTACATTGAACTGTCACACAGTGATGCTTTAAGCTGAAAACACAGCGAGAATATGCAAAACATAGAGTTACTACAGTTCATGCTGTTAATGTGAAAGTTAAGCCCAGCTTGACAAGCTTGTAGGAACTTATTAACATTAGGGCATTGCTTAGTCCTCTTAATATATGTTATGCAAAAATTATACTTTCAAATAAACAATTTGTTTTCCAGTATTTTGCTTTGTTTTGTCTTTATATGTATTAAACCTAACAGTTGGAGACTGGCAGCTGGCAAAGAGTGGGCACTTACACTTTTACGTATGGCCTAGGCAGCTCTAACAAGGTTCATTATTTATAAATGTTTTCATTAAAAAAATGATGAGAGGAGAACAAACTCGACTTAGTCCTCTACCTGTTCGTATTGAAGCAGTAGAAGCAAATGAGCTTCAGGTTAAATGTGTGGTGGAGTGTGTTACAGAGGAAACATACATACATACATACGCAGCTCATATTCAAGCTCAGACCTTCAGGGTACAGTCTATTACCATCACTGTTGGCCCAGGCTAACAGATGTTGGAGAGATACTGAGGAGTTAATGAGGCTTTCTGACTAGCAAATGAAAATACATAAGAGTTTGTTTTTCATATAAAATAGACCTACAGGATATCTTTAGTGTCACAGGGTTGGGTTTAAATTTTGTGTAAAGTCTGTTGTTTCAGATATAAGGATGTTTGACATGGCCAAGCATGTAGTTCAAGAAAATGTGTAAAGCATCCATCCAGCTAATGACCACGTTAATGAAGTGTCCTTATTAGATCAAGGGACTTGAGCACTTTACTAAAGCTATACTGAAAACAAAATCTCCTTACATGATTTCTTGTAGTAGGCCTAGTAATTAGATAAACAAGTGCTATCCAGGAACAATGGATATGAAGGAATGCGGCTCATACCCTTGATTCACACAGGTTAACTCTATTGCAGCTGGTAATATTTTATTATCAATAAACTATATCTAACATTCTGCAAGCAATTCTGAAGTGAAGAAGTGAAGCTAGGAAAAACATTGTCTGGCCTTTTTCCACCTTTTATTGAAGTGGGAGATTCTGAATCTTGCCTCATAGTACTGGAACTGGATGTGGCCTTCTGCTATCTTCTTCAACATTCTGAGATGCTTTTCTGCTCACCTTGGTTGTGAAGCTTCCTGTCAGCCTGCATATTATCCAACATAAATGCCTGACATGGAAACAAAATATGCATAAAAATACATGTTGTAAAAGAAACCGATAGTGGAACGGCTGCGTCCTCGTAACATGCTTTCTCATAATGAGTAGCATTTGTCTAGCATTAAATTATCTCAATAACAAATAGTCCTAATTGTGAAACTCACATAAATTTTCCAATGCAGAAAGGCTATAATGCACCCACACACATCACTTGACTGCTGCCAAATAAAATATACTGTTGTATGTAATAGATACTGATAGTAGCAAAGATTAGCTTTTTACCTTACGTGCCTTTTGAGGCAGGAACACACCTCATACACAACATGTGATTATTAAACAAATCCATACACTTTATTGTGTTGTGTTTTTTTATTGCACAACAATATTAATATTTTACTTTCATTATAATTATGACATGAAAACAAGTTACAAAAATGTATTAATAGTTGGTAGTACATCTGATATTGACTTAGAATTAGAATGATACAAGATATTTATATCCTGCAGTATTTATTTTTCTTCTACTTTCACTTCTCCTACTTCTAGTTTGCTTAGATTTTAAGCAGATGGCAGTTAGTTTGGTGGCATCTGTTCGGAGCTCAGGAAATACCTCAGGATCGAGTGATGCCAAGCCACATAACCTTCAACAAGCTGCATAGAACTGCTTATATACTTTAAAAACTCAAACAGCATTAAATCATGCCTTAAAATGTGTACATAATGTCTGTCACCAATAATCAGCATCACAACCCAGCGGGAAATTAGGGGTGTAACGCAATTCCGCAATCTGTATCTGTATCTATTTAATGCTTTAAATATTAGGTATGGACTTTTTATTTTATAATTATATACTGACCAGCCAAAAAGAGTCATACACTTCAAGATTTCATTTGACTGACTTTGGGTTGAATTACAGTGCACAATGTGGTGACCAGTTCATGTGTGAAAATGATTATCCCTCTCCCAGAGCCACTTTTTCACATTTTACATTCTGGTCCTGAAATATGCCTGTGCCATCAAGGATGAAAAAATCCATTGAAGAGATAACCTGGTCATTCAGTACAGTCAGGTCATCAGCTGACTTCATTTTATTGTGACATAACATCGTTAAGAATAGACCTGACCAGTTGAAGCAACCCCAGATCATAACATGTCTCCAGAGGCTTGTACAGTGGACACTATGCATGATGAGTGCATCACTTCATGCATTTACCCGACACGCCCATTACTCTGATATCGGGTCACTCTCAACTCCATTGCTCCAAAGTCCAAAGTTTATGATCCCTAGCAAAAGTGTTTTTTTTCTTCTTATGGCCATCTCGCTGTTTAATCCTGTGAGGCTTGTGTGAAATGATATTATTTTCATTATTAATTATAGCTGTAATTTCTACATTTTTGTTGACTACACAACACTATATTTGTTCTGTCATAACTTAAATGTCTTCAATAATAATTTACAGTGTATATAAGCATACAATATATAATAATTCACAGAGCTATGGACTTAAAAAAGTTTCACTGAGGCTAAGAATCTCATCACTGTACTGACTTGTGCTTGAAGTCTTCTGTAAATGTTAATAGTTTTTATCCCTTCATTCACAAGATTAACCCAAGCATGTATGTATAGTATAGTATAACACACACAAAAAATGATTCTATTCTCTATTCTTCTGTTGTTCCAGTTTTATTTCTAGCACTTTATGAAAACACATCTATTTTCAGTTTTTATTCCAGTTTTTCCGGCCATCCACCTTCTGGAAAGGTAGTGGGAAAACCCCCAAAAACCCTTGGAGTTTTTCTTCTTATCGTCATCACTCTGAATGCACAATATAATTCTAGAAACACACTCATGCTTGACGCCCACAATCATGCTGTGAGCTTTTCAAAGCCGAGCATGTTTATTCTGGCACACGGCACATGAAGATGAAAGATAAAAGTAGAAACCCAATAGACACCTGAGAGTATGTGTCCCACACACATGCACACAATAAACTTCATGGTAATTTTTTTTTAATGCTAAATGCATCACTTCAAAACAACAGTTAAAAATATGTCATCATGCCACTACTTGCCACAAAGTAAAAAGAGACACATTCCACAGTCATAGCACTGGGACAAACACACATGGGGAGGAACATACACATATGTCCAAAAACCACCAACCCATCCATCAGTCTAACACAGTCTCAAACCAGGATTTATTGTAGGAGGTACTTTTAGGTCCCTAATGAGCAAGTACCAGTGGCAAAGCAAATCATCTCTGAGACAACGGCTGGTAGAAACCTTGAAAGGAACCAGACCCAGAAGGAAATTCATCTTCTTCTATGTGAGACCAGATGGTGGTCTCATAAATCAATACTCTTTGACAACTGTATTTTGTAAAGCAGCATTACGTGTGAAAGTATGTTCATTATGATTATATTTAAAAAAGAAAAAAATCACTAGCAGAAGCAAAAGGGTAAAGATTCTGTATGGTTACAGCAGCAGTCCTTAAGTACAACAGTCTACAGGATCCTTGTGAAAGTGTTTACTGAGCAAAGAGTGAAACTTTTTGTAAAGTGCAAATATCCATGTGGAGTCATCTACAATGGCAGAGGAGTTCCAGAAGGTTCCAGAAGGTTCAAATATCAGGCTCGTTATTTACAGTACTGTGCATTTCTCACATTTCTCCGCATTTCTTCATATTAAAGTATATGACATTATAGAGATTAAATTAAAGTTCTTGTAACTTTTTGCTGTGACAGGCTGCAAAGTGACTAAAGACAATTTAAAATGTGGTTGTTTATTGCCAACCTCAGCAGCAACCTCATTTCCCCTCTCACCTTTTCCACCCACTCAGCATTCAGCATCAGCAGTATACTAATTACCAGCCTGATCATCTGTCATCATCTGCACCTGTTTCTCACTGGTTCATGCCAGAAGTTAGATGTTTTTTAAGCTTGAATGATTCATAGGTCACTGTGTGGCTTAACAAACAAAACATTCCTCTGAAACTGTTCAGGTACAGGGACCGGACTGAAAACGAGGGTTAAAAACCTTGCCAAAAGTAAGAGCCAAAAAAGTCTCTCAGAACTATTCCTTAAGACTACATAAAAAAAAGTCTGGCTCAAAATATGAAGACATGAGGGGGGACTTTTGCACAGTACTGTATATGTACTGTATATGGTGATATTCTGGTTATTCCTTGGAACCTTTTATTCTTGAACTTTCCATCAAGAGTACACATCAGGACCAAGCTGACATTGCTGAGGTTTGGATTAAGCCCATTTAATTCAAGTGAACAGTCAAGCATGCTAATAACTATATTGTGATTTCCATCACTGAAGCAAAATAAATATCATGGTTGTGCTTAATGGACTCCTAGTGGTCCCCTGATCCCACTTTGAGCTGCAGTGGTTTAATGAATCGGAAATGCTCGAATATGCCTCATATACTGTACACCAGATTCAAAGTTCTATTTGGTTTCACTTTTGTGATGTCACACAATTGTTAAACCTAGCAGTCCAGCGTTAGCAACTTTCCTTCTCACCGCAAAACGTGATTAATACAAATGTTATACAAATAAAACTGAATTGAATTGATTATGTCGCATTTTAGGAGATGTACTGTATAACTCCAAGTTCAATCCTGCAGAATGACGCTGGTTCCTACGTATATTGATTGATCAGTGAAGGGTTAGAGTTGAGAAACATAGCTTTAGCCTTGTGACTGTTTGACTGATTGATGGACATTCAGCTTGTATTTTTTCAAAGCACTTGAGCCAACCACTCATAAATGCTCGTGTTGGACAGGGTGCACAGGGTCAGAGGAAATTGGAGTACACACACAGGCACAACTCTGACAAGGGAAGTCATACAACAATCCTTGACTGAACTGTTAAAACATAGCATTGATGTGTGGGGATTCTGTGTAAGAACACCTACGTATGAATAAAAAAAATAATTTAAAAAATCAATACATATCTCCAAAAACACGTAAAAAAAAAAAAAAGTCAATTTCCCAGGGAATCATATTATGATCTGCATAAGTCATCAACACAAATCCCATTTCTTATGATTCTCAGATGGCTAACTATCTTCCCTGATTCATCAAATGACAAAATCTCAGGTATATGGGATAATAGTCAGGTTTTGGTGTTTGCTCCTTAAAAGAAAAAGAACAAGAACTTCTTTTCTCACTCACCATTTACTAGATCCTAAATCCATTAATGAAATATATAATTTAGAATTTGTAGACTAAAGATTCCAGGGTGCAGTGGAATGCAGTTGCATTCATAGAGAGAGAAACCTAAAAGCCATGTTAGCTAATAATTCTAATAGCTTTTAAGCAGCATCTGCGCTAAATGAGGGGCTGTGGAAAGCAGCGAACTCGCCTCACCTAGTGAGAGATGTACAAGATGCAGGGTATGATGATGCCGATGCTGTTGGTATTAGCATTCTGAGCTGATCTGTTTGACCAAAGTCATTGTACATTAATACATCACTGTATGTTTCAATGGGAATTTTAAGTGAAACAATTGTTAGAAAATGGTAAATATTTCCATTAATCTCATGTAATAGAGATACATTATGAATATGTGTGCATTCACAAAGATGTGTGAGACAGCAGGACATAAATCCAGCTTGTGTGTGTGTGTGTGTGTGTGTGTGTGTGTGTGTGTGTGTGTGTGTGTGTGTGTGTGTGTGTGTGTGTGTGTGTGTGTGTGTGTGTGTGTGTGTGTGTGTGTGTGTGTGTGTCTACTGCCATCACTCTTAAGCAAAGGCCTTGAACAGTACTCTGATATACATTCCCATGAATTGGACGTTTCTCCAGAGCCTTGACAGCTGCTTTAAAAGGAAAGTGGCAGGAGAGGAGCTGCTTAATCACACAGCCTGGGCAAACAGCTGACTCACAGAAACACTAGAGCTTTGTGTGTTAAGACTGTCTTTCAAAAACAAGTCAGATGAACCCTCAGACCCCCATCATCAGGACATCAACTCTGTCAATTTGCCCTTTTTTGGTCTGAGAACATTTTGTTTGTGACTGTTATGCATCCAATTTATCAGTATTTATCACATTATCCCTTTTTACTATTTCCAAGAATATACTTCCCAAAAAGAGCTATGACCATCAAGCTCCTTGGTTTTTTAGGCGATGTGTAAAAGACCATTTTGTCCTTCTTGACCTGTTTGAAGCCCAACATTTTATTAATTTATAATCAGGGGTCAAGGTTTAAGTTCTTACTGGTAATATAAAAGGCAAATAGAATAAACCATGGAGGTGGTGGACCTTCTTGTAAATCTCTTTCTCTTTACTGTATGTCTCAATTTTTTATGTTTTAGAACAGCCTCAGCTAACTAACTGTAGTTCCCAGGCTGAATCCAAAGTATAGTAAAACAGGAATCTAGTGCACTATGTAGGCTGTACACACACCAAGAAGTGCTTGTTCAGGGGTTAAAAAGGGACTTTGGATTCAGCATTGTGTTTGAAGCTAGTTAGCTTTGTAGCTTACAATGGCTGTGAACAAAGTGGTGAGGTGAGTCATTAATCTGTCACTGTGCTGGCGGAAGTTCACGCTCACATTGCCTAGCAGTAATGAAAACTAGAAACACAACCCGGACGGTTCAGAGGCAATTTGGTATGACTGGTGATTACTAAGGAGATAAAGTGTTGTTTAAGATCACATAATGTTAGCAGGTGTGTTTTCTTGCTGAAAGTGCTTGCGTGACTGGTTTTGAATGTGGGTGATCACATAGCTGCTTTGAACTCGCACTGCATACCGAGTCTTTTAGTGGTACACATTACCAGACAGTACCAGCCAACTTGAACATATTATTATATATCTAAAATACTGTAAATAAGTTATTGATTATAATGAAACGTATTGAAAATGCATCAATGCAGTTATGTGAGATGGAAATTCTGGACAAATTGAGGAAACAGTTTAAGTGGGTAAACAACAGAATGACAAGTAGGAAGAAGGAAGATTTAACAGGGCTTCCTCTCACAACTAATTAGCATTCTTGATTCACAGCTTTTTAAAGAAAGATAAAAATGCATAGCAATTTGTTCCCAAGAAATAAAACAACAAATGCCCTGTGACTTGAATGACAGATATGGGGAGAGGAGGAAAGCAATGCTGGGGAAAGAAACCCATGCACTTTAAATATATTCATCCATCCATCTAGGAGCCTCTGTCACATGGAGGCCAATGGTGACAATTGTATTTATTCCCATTTTACAACCATGGTAGGATCTCGACAACATTCACACTCTACAGGCAGTTGGGGAACACCAATTAGCCAAATCCGCATGTCTTTGGGTTGTGGTAGGAAACACACCAAGCACCTGAAGAACATGTAAACTCCTTGCACACAGACCCAATGCGGGAATCAAACCCAGACCCTGGTGGTGCAAGGCAACAGTGCTTACCTCTGAGCCACCATGCCACCACTACACTTTTGTACAGTATGTCTTTGTGTTTGTATGACTGTGTCCTCGGGTGTGTGCTATGTGAAGTGAGAGGTGGCATTCATATGTACTGTATGTTTGCTGCTGTGCTGGTGTCAAATGGTACTGTATGTTTTGTTTGTATGTGCAAATGAAAGATAAGGCACAATCAGATTCTCAGTGTAGTTTATGCTATTTCTGGCTAACTGTGTCCTTTACACGCAAGTATGTTAGGAATTCACACGGTAGGATCGCACCTGAACCAAAGCTATTTGTAGCAACATGATGGACAAAGATAATATTTGTTACAAAGGTTATGTGCAATAAACTGGTTAATCCTCTCTATGTTTTACCTCTCATTCTTTCTCAGTCCGTTTTTAAGACTTTGACTTTGATCAGAAGGATTGCAAACTAAAAAGTAGACCTAAAAAAATAAACTACCTCTACACTATCGGCACGCTACCTCTGTACTCTAACATTTATATCACAGAACATTTGTCTCGTATCCTAAAAGGCCAAGCTGTTTCCAATGCGGAGCACTTGTTCTTTTCAAGACTGGCGTACCTGTCTCTCTGGCATTTAGAAAGCTCCTTGGCTTGCCCTGGTGTTAAAGGGCAACTTCAACAATCTTTTCAGAATTTAAATGCTCCATGTTTCCTCGTAGTACTGATAGTCTGGCTGGCCAATTTTTCAAGTGCCAAGGTGATAGGAGAGAAAGAAGTTCCCAAAACTGATGGCTGGGAGGAAGACTGTGAGGCTGGATGTGTTCATCTGCATACATCAGTAGTCTTTAGACCTGTAAGTCATTTTGGAAAAAAGTTCCAAAATAGTTGATAATAATACCACATTTTTGCCTTTTAATCTAATGTCTTTGTATTCGTCATGAGTGTCTTCATTCAATCCCTTAGCCATTACTTATCAACCTTCAATCCTTTACAAGTGGTTCTGTCAAATTTTTTTACCACTGAAGGAATATTTGAATCTTAAATCCTCAAGCATCCAATCATTCATTCTTGGTAAGATGAATGATCATGTTTTGGGTTGCATTAATCTGGAGTCCATCTTGAAAACAACAGAACACAAGGCTGAAATACACCCTGGAGGACCAGTCCCTTGCAGGACATGATGCATACAAGTCCACCTATGTACCAAAACCTTCCTGTATGAAACACAGGGAAAGAGCATGAAAAACTCACAGAAAGTAGACTGAGGTCAGGATCCAACTAATAACCCTGGAGCTGGAGATTATGCCTTCACTTCTCATGTATTTTAAGGCATGAAACCGATTATGGTCACATTTGAATGAAGCAAACAAGGCAGTACATCTGTGAGTGATGACCCCACTCACTGAAAAAGTTCCTATAAACATTCAACAAGTAGATTGCCTGATCCTTGAAAATTGAGAGAGAACTGTACACACAATCATTCATGAAAACCACTTGCACATTACAGGAACTTGGATGGGGGTTATTACCACATCCCCTTTATCCCCTTTATCCCACCCAAATGAGGATGGGTTCCCTGCTGAGTCGGGTTCCTCTAAAGGTTTCTTCCTATTGCCATCTCGGGGAGGTTTTCCTTGCCACTGTCGCCCTCGGCCTGCTTATCAGGGACTGATAAGCCATTTTGATTTTGATTCATACACATTTCATACAAACTTAAATAATTCTTTTGATTGTGTAAAGCTGCTGTGAGCGCTACACAAATAAAATTTAACTGAATTGAATTGAATTTATAATCCTGACCTCACTCCAAGCCATTTCCACATGTTTAGGTCATTAATGCAGTTCCTAGGAGGCCAGCATTTCCAAAACTGGGATAAGTGTAGGAGTGTAGCAGGGGGCTATATAGATGAATAAAGGGAGTTTATAATTTGAATTTTTATTATTGACTTGAGCACCCCTCATAATTTGAATAATATTAAATTGTTAACAGAAGTGTTCTCTCTCTCTCTCTCTCTCTCTCTCTCTCTTTGATTTCAGTGATACAGTGTAAAAATAAAATAAATAAATAAATATGAATAAAACCAAATAAAATAAATAAAATGTACTTAGTGCCATTTCATTGAAGGGGAAGTTTTAAAGACTGGGGAAGGGGAAGTTCTGGCCCCTGGTAGTGCTTGCTGGTTGGAGGCGCTTTTAATTCATAGCACCTTTATCTACAGTACAGTAGGTGAATTATGACTTACTGTATATTCATGACATTCATGGTATGCGTATTTTGATGTAAAAGAAAACAAGAAGGTGAAACAGTCTCATTGATGCAGTCTCTGATTAATAAAAATATGTTGTCCCATATGTTGTCTGATGGTATACACAAGCATTTTTTTCCTCTTGTAAAATTCTGTTATCTCATTGACTGTTATTTTCCTGCATATTTTGTGTAGGTTTAAAACATGTCTGTGTTTCTGTGGAATTGAATTGTGTTGCCAGTTTTTGACAAATGGTGCCTCAGAATATGCAAACCACAACATAGCACATCTGATGTGCAAATTAACTCCATTAGTGTGCTTAGTTTGTGCTTTTGTAGGACTACAGTGTATTCATGACCTGTTTTGTGGGAGGATTTCCACACTAAACAAGGCAGTAGTGTTACATTAAATGACATGTTTAAGTGCTTGACCTGTTCTGGTCTCTCCAGCTGACACCCCAGCACCCTACCTCCATCTCCACTAGAATCCCAAGTCTGGAGTTTCCATGGGAGTCAAATTGCCTTTTTAAACTACTGTATGTTGGTTTTTGTCTCTATCCATCTATCCATCTATCCATCTATCTATGTTTGGTCAAGTTTTTTGCATGAACAATATTTCCTCAGTCAATTGAATCAAATGAAATCATTCAGATTTGAGATTTCACCTTTACTGTTTACTTGGATGCTAATCTAATAAACATGCTTACATTCTCAAATCCTTTTATCAGAAAAGGAACAAACTAATGAATAAAGGCTAATATGCATCTATTGAATATATTACAAAATGTTTATACCACCCATCTTATTAAAAGATTTATTCTGATCAGGCAGGATCAAGTCCGCCTTTTCCTATTAAGGTGTTAATTTTCTGATTATTAGTGGAATAATGGGGTATAATGCTATTGTCATTGTACAATGAGCTGTTTAGTTTGTGTGCAATACTTGGGTAGTGGTATAAGATCAAGGTGTAGACATTCCCACCTTGGCATGTTCAACACAATAGCAAGTATCTAACCACCAAGCTAATCATCTGACATTCATCACAGTTGATGCATACGGGGGTGCAAGTGGTGTTCCTAAATGACTGTGTCTCCATTCCCAACAGACATGTGCCTCTATTGCAATACTTCTTGCTGTTGCAAGTTGGCATTGATTTTCAAGGATCATGCACTCCACTCTCTGAATGTTCACAGTGGAAGACTCAGACTGCAGTGGGCTCTGAGCCAGCTCCATAGGAATTATCATTCATGGGCGTACAGACTTCTTTAAAATGTTTCACCATTTAAATGTTTTACTGCGACCAAGAGTCTCATCTTGGTCCTATGCCTGAAGTCTTCTAAAAATGTCAATTGGTTTTACGTCTTCATTCACAAGAAATGTCATCATACGTCCCAATGTGACTTGAATATTAAATTGAGGGGGGTGAGTCCTGTGCTTTCTACTTATTGTAGGTTGTGATGTTCAAACCTCATTTTGAATGCAGGATTAATCTACAAACAACTGCATATAAAAAGAATGGACACAAGAAAGCAACTTATAACACAAGCAGGCAGAAATAAATAAGGTATATCCATAATCGCTACATGGGAAAACACGTAAGGTGATCTACAAAGCAACATACTACAAGAATGCACAATAAGACTTGAACACTGAAACTAGAACACATGAGGATATGAAAAGACATGCTAATTAGGGGAAGAACTGAAACGTGTGAGCACCACTGGAATCACCAACAATCACACAAAAGGGGCAAGACCCAAACCACAGAAAAACATGGGTTTGGCCGGGAAACATATACTAAACATGCTTTCATAAATTGTTAAACAGCTGTGAGGCTGTTGATGTTTCAATTACGTGTATATAACGCCAATTTTTACATGCTAGTTAATTTAGGAACACCAATAAATGCAAGGAGATGTGGACAATTGAATCATATGGCTGAAAATGGAAGGGTTGTAATTCCCTTGTAATTGTAATTAAAACAAGGACCATATGAGAGGATATAAAGCTCAGTAAAAAGCAATGGACAATTCTAAGAATTCCAAGAAATGTCCATTAAACTGTAATAACAATAGACAAACCATCAAAGTATAATACGCCATCAATAGGCTAATTATCTTGAGTATAGAAGTTATTCTTTAATTTATTATGTTGAATATTATCCTGAATGTAATACATACCTGTATATTATCTAACTATGAAAAGTACACAATGTTCGTCTCCACCAAAAATCTACCATATAGACACCATCACCATATTGGGAAAAACAGCACTATTCAAATTCAAATGGCGCTTTTATTTGTACGTCAAGTGGAAAAAAATTTACATTTTCCGATGTGTTTACAATGGAATATAATCCCCCGCAATTATGCAGAAATACACCTACATGGTCTAACAAAGCAGATAAACAAGTTAATGACAGGGGCTGAGATGAAAGAGGATCATCTACCTCACGATGACAGGGAGACTGTGTGATGGCCCCTGCAGAAAGCTCTTATTTTTCATTTACTGGAATATAGAGAAATAACAATGTTACACAGAGTAAAACATTTAAAAGGTATATATTGAATTTATTATTTGAAAACTAAGAAAATAATCATGTAGATGAACAGTTTCACAGGAAAACACAAGAAAGTCAGTTTTTAGACTTTTACTCACCTGGCACATAAGGTTGTCTATAACAAAATGTTTAAGTTAAAAACTACTACAATATATAACCATATTTTATTAGTTTTAAACTTCCATTTTTAGCAAAGAACAACACATATATGTTGTGATGAGTCAATCATATCACTTCTTTCTGTCACCTAATCAGTGAAGGGAGGATACTTCCTGTGGTTTAAATGTGTTTCAATGTTTACTGCCATCACAGTCTTTCCAGCTTATTGCTTAACATCCACGATACATTCTGTGATATAGGATATTATGTGATTTGGATGTTGTTGAAACATCATGTTATATACTTAACAAAACTATGTGACGGAGAGAAATAACGCTACAAAATTTTATAATGTGCTCTGGAAGCATGCTTGTAATTCAAAGCACTCATATATCAAAGTGAAATTCAAATTTCCCCATAAGAAATAATTCCCCATAAGAAACTGATGATTCGTTGCACAATCCAAAAATATTAATATAAAAATTATTAATACAAATTAAAACACATTTTTTGTTGGTGTTCAGCCATGTTAAGTGTGATTCCAAACCACAGGCATCAAAACTGCTCATTTGAAAGGGAACTGCAAAAGATGTAGGGAACAACTGAACAATGGTTCTTCACTTCACCAGTAAAAGGGATGAAAAATTTCACAGCAAGAGCGACACATACAATATCCAAAGTTACCATGGTAACACATAGAGGAAGTGACGTGAGAAATAGTGACAATGCACAGTGTTCCAAATGGTGGAATTTTGTCCAGGAAAGTTCCCTTCACCAACATTCCGTGCACATGGACCAGAGAGGAAAGGAGCACCCAGGGAAGTACTTTTTCAAATGGAACACAGCTTGACTCTCTAATGACACTTGCATCCCATCTAGTCTTGTTTATGCAGTTGAAATTTACTTTAAAATTTTGCTCATCTTGCAAAACACTTGCAGATCAAGTTACAAGTTCTCAATCCAAGGTTCCACTGTGTGTTTTTTATAACTCAAGTAACATATTATTAATACAAAATCGCATCCTTAAATAAAGACAAGAACAGGAAACAGGATGTAGATCGAATAATCCATTTTGACAAAACTGTAGTTATAGCTTTTGGTTTAAAAAATTACACAAAATTCACACTTTCTCACAAATTTTGTATTAATATTTTGACAGTTGTTCTTTGTATCACCCTTGTGATTCAAGGAAATAATGCAAAACAAATTCTCTATCAGTTTGCAATTCTGGTGGTGTAGAGGTTAGCACTGTCGCCTTGCACCTCCATGGTCCGGGTTTGATTCCCGGCCAGGTTTGATTCCTGTCTCCATGTGTGTGTGGAGTTTACATGTTCTCCCCTTGCTTGGTGGGTTTCCTCCCACAGTCCAAAGACATGTAGGTTAGGTTCATTAGCATTCCCAAATTGGCTGTAGTGTGTGAATGAGTACGTGTGTGTGCCCTGCAATGGATTGGCACCCTGTCCAGGGTGTACCCTGCCCTGTGCCCTGAGTCTCCTGGGATAGGCTCCAGGACCCCCATGACCCTGAATACAGGATTAAGTGGTATAGATGATGAGTGAGTTTGCAATTCTTGTTTCATTCTTAAAAGCACACTTTACTTAAAACTCTTAAAATCTCATTTTGCTGTCAAACTGTTCACATTGCAATTTGAACTTGGACATGGACTGGTTTAGGTATGACAGTGACAGTTTGATGGTGTCACACCTTTTTTGCATATTTAGCAGCATTGGAAGAGAGCGATAGAGAGAGAGAGAGAGAGAGAGAGAGAGAGAGAGAGAGAGAGAGAGAGAGAATGTTGGAGCTGATGAACCAGGGTGATGTACATATTTCCCACTCTTGGGCCTGTCATGCAAATCAAAAGCAAATTAGATTTGCATGCGTTTCCTGGTGTGTCTTTAACACACCAGGAAATGCATGTTAGTACACGGAAGGAGTATGTTTGGGCAGAAGCAAAAATAAACTCATATCATAGTAAGACATTCTGTTCTGGATAATTATCTAGATATCTGTGTGAACACAGATAAAAGTGAATTGGTGTGAGGATATACAGTAATGATGGTCAGCGAAAGCTGGAGCACTGGAGTCTAAGACCTGAGAAATGATGCATGGGCTTGAGTAAGTGTTGAGTGTGTTGGGTAGGTTAATAAAGAAGGGTGTCATTACTCATTTTCTGCAGTAAGATGTGACAGTCCTCTCAATAGGTGCCTCATTAAAAGTGAAAGCAGGAAGCAGAAATACACTGAACATTTACATATTCTAACCGAGGGCTTTGTGTGGGGTGTATATCCGTATATGTTTATGTGTGGGGTGTAGCTGGGTATGGAAAGGAATTGGGCATGATCGCTAGGACACTGTTTTCAACATCATTTTATCCTTTATATTATTTTACACTTCTCAAGATAAAAAATATATACAGTATACTAGCGTAAGTACCCGTCACTGATGGGAAAAGAGTTTATAGACATAGTTAAAAGGTTACAAAGTTAAAAATAAATCCATCAGCTTCAATGTAATAAGTGATATTATTATGATTTCAGGTTGAAGCCCACATGTATGTCTGCTTTAAAAAACGTTAAAAAAATAAATTAATTAAGCCCTTAATTATTTCAACTGTGATTTCACAAAATTTTGTTTGCTTTTGTTGACACATTTATAATGTACTGTAATGGTTTCCACTGGATTGGTGGCTAAATATTAGGCATCAATATTTACAAAATCTACCTAGTTCATGAAAAGATTTGGAATTTACTGTCATTTCATCTTATTACAATCAATGGGAAAGAGAGGATATGGAAAAGTTGATGTTTATGCCATTTTTATTCTAAGTGGTACTTTTTTCATTTTCAGCCGAATACACATGTCCAGTAATTAGAGACTGCATCGCAGATGAGAAAAAAAAAAAAAAGTAGATCAGATTAAGGTCTTATTTTGCCTTAAAATTACTCCAGCTTGTTAAAATTCACTTATACCACTTAAGTGCTGTTATTTACGCTGTGAAAACGAATTTTAGTAAAAATATTCAGTTTAGTGTTTCTAATTAATATCTATTAGTTTATTAGTTAGATTATTAGTAGCTCATTTTAAAGTAGATTGTTAAATCCGACACATAACTGTTAATAACAACGCTTTTAGTCAACATTTTAATTTCACTTATGGTACAGATAAAAATTCTGGCAGACACAAGTATCTAAATACTGCAAACATTTCATTAAATTCACTCACTCACTGATCATCTATACCGCTTAATCCTGTATTTAGGGTCATGGGGGGCCTGGAGCCTATCCCAAGAGACTTAGGGCACAAGGCGAGTACACCCTGGAACAGGGTGCCAATCCCACGCAGGCGACACCCTCACACACATACTCACACTCCGGCCGATTTGGGAACGCCAATTAACCTAACCTATATGTCTTTGGACTGTGGGAAGAAACCGGAGTACAAGGAGTAAACCCACCAAGCACGGGGAGAACATTCAAACTCCAAGCTTCTCTGTTGGATAATCTTAAATCATAGCCCTAAATCATAGAGGCATTAGTTCACTCTATATGTCATTAAATGCAAAATGGTTGAACCAGTTGAGTTTTTCTGTAACATGAAAGTGTCAGATAGGAACTGACTGGACAAGGCAATTAAAAGGGCCAGTTCTGTGCTGGGTATGGAGCTTGACTCTGTGGATGTAGTAGCGAAGAGGAGGATTCTGTCCAAAGTTCAATCCATCTTGAACAATCCTTCTCACCCTCTATACAGTGTTGTCTTTGACCAGAGGAGCAAATTCAGCTAGAGACTGATTACCACTACGTGTTCCACAGAGCACCACAGGAGATCTTTCCTCCCTATGGCCATAAAATTATACAACTCTTCACTGTAACTAGTACACTATGTGGATATTCACTGTCAGGAACAATAACACAATAAGACAATATGACATACCTGTATTAATTTTGTAATAATGCAATATTACATACCAATACAACATGCAATACAATATTACATATAATAATATGATATTACATACATAGATTAGATTCCTGTATTAATTGTGCAATATTTACCAGTGCTCTTGGATCATACTGTATTTAGTGTGCTATAAGGTATTCAAAAAGTTTCGTGTGCAATACGATACTTACTGTTTAGGACTCTTATTTTATTGCATTGTATTTTATTTTATTCTATCTTATTTTATTTTACTTATTATTTTTACCTTATGTATTACTCTTTCCTTTCTCCTGGATGACAACCGTGAGCAACTGTAACCAAGAAAAAGCTATTTCCCTCTGGAGTTAATAAAGTTCTTTGAATCTTGAATCTTGAATCTGTCAAGCATGTCTTTTAGACATTTCTATTAGAATTTTTGTTGAATTAATGATGTGCTCTCAGATGAATCTTGACGAACCAGTTCTCTTAAATACCTGTCTGTCATACAGTAGATGTAGTATGTGAGGACATCACAGGAGACATCTGCAGTAGGTGGATAAGAACCTCCAAGACGTTCCTTTAGTGCTGCGCTATGATGTGGGTGAGAATCTGTGGCCTGACAGACAAGAACATCTGGAGGTGTTGAAAGACTGCATGCTAACTTCCCATCCTGTGCTGCATGTATAGTTCTGCCTAAGGAATGTTTTCCATGTTTACATTTCTAATGTGATATATTTTTTTTCTTTTTGCTGTACAATGATGTAAGACTCTCAATCTCTCTCTCACTCATTCTCTATGTTGCTTATCCTGTACAGGGTCACCGGAGGTCTGGCCTGGACAGGGTGCCAATACATCACACACATGCACACACTACAGGGAATTTAGAAATGTCAATTAGCCTAATCTGCATGTCTTTGGACTGAGGGTAGACACAGGAGTACCTGCGAAGACCAGGGAGAACATGCAAACTCGATGCACACAGACCCGACACGTGAATCGAACCCTCAACCCACTTTGCAGCCTTGTTTAACTGATTTTACTAAAATGAGTTATCTTTACCTACAGGTGGGTTTGAAAGAAATATTAATGCTTTTAATGCCACCTAGCATGTACAGTATCTGTGTGTTTTTGTGTAAGGGGGAGGATGACTGTCTCGATAATTCAGTATTCAGGATTGCCCCTAAAGACCTCTTTTTCAAACACACACACACACACACACACACACACACACACACACACACACACACACACACACACACACACACACACACACACACACACACACACACTTGAAGATTCAGGTAACAGCTGTTCGTGCTGCCCGTGATGCCATTTAGGGGAGAAATGAAGGTTAATGAAATGTGAACATCTAGAGAGAACGTGGTAAACGTTGCCGGGATATTGCATCATAAACTCATCTACTATTCATTTCCCCAAAGCACGCTTTCAGCCAAATCAGCAAAAAAGCTGTTAGGATAAGCCAATATCGCCTTATAATACTGCAGTGTAGGTCAGAGTATCACCACAGTGCTCACAAAAGACTGGAATTAAATCTAGAAATATGCTGGGGGGGGGGGGGATAGATAGATAAATAAATATATAGTTGGATAGATAGATAGATAGATAGATAGATAGATAGATAGATAGATAGATAGATAGATAGAAACTTTATTGGTCCCAAAGAAAATTCCAGATATCCAGCAACAGTACAGACAGTAACACAAAGACAAGTTGTGGATGTGATTGCACATTGTATATCTTACGTACAGTCAGTATACTGTATATACTACTACTGTAATATACTGACCAGAAGTTACTAGTGAAATGCTAAGAACCAAAACTACAATATATATAAAAAGTATATAAATAAAGCATGTAAATCACATAAAGCATCTAGTTTTTGGCAAATGCGATCTCAGACAATCAGAAACAAATATTTTGTCGGTGATCATTTAATTTTTATTATGTTTTTACACACACACACACACACACACACACACACACACACACACACACACACACACACACACACACACACACACACACACACAAGGTTAAATGTTAATCCAAGTTAAAAGAGGGGGTACTAACTTTTGAACATGACTTTACTTTTTCAGAATTTATTAATCATAGTAGGCAGCACGGTGGTGTCGCCTTGCATCTGTAGGGTCTGGGTAAATTGATTAAACAAGCAGGGTTGTTCTAATGACCTTGTTTTAAGGCCTCTTTTTTCTATTAGCCACAGCATTTGCTTTAATTAGATAAGCTAAGCCTTGGCCTCGGCTTGTGTGTGTTTATGTCTGTTTACAAATAATACAATTGTTGCCAATAGCGTACATTAGATTACAACTGTAATAATAATAACATGATGTCAGTAGCAGTAGGACAAGAGGAAGAAAACGAGGTATTAAATCGAGAAAAAGTGAACACGTGTTGCTTAAGCTTTCATCATTGATGTTAATTGCAGCAGACCGTAACTTCTTATACATATAAAATGACTATATGCATCAGCTACAGGAGGTCCTGGTAGTTTTATTAAATATAATCTGAATGTCATTAAGAGAATGAGAGGTAGAGGAACAAGTAAGAGGGCACTAAATGGTCTGTCTAAACAGATCAAAAAATGTAATTTGGCTAAAAATTGACATATTAGCTAAAAGTTAAACTGAAACACATTAAAATATTTGATACTTGTATCATAATATTATATTATATTATTGAATTTATACTTATATCATATTATACAGGAAGCTTGTTGTTTTGATGTGTTTAGTTATTCTGGTGCTACTTTGCTGGGTGGTGTGGCGTAATTTTGCCCTCTCGCAAAGTCACTGCAGTATTAACCTGAAGATTGAAGCTTTGCAGTCTGACAAAGTAAAGAGGTGAGAGAGCTGGACAAACTAAAAGATTAAAGCTCTGCTGCATGAGGCGGTTTAGTTGGGGATGAAGAGACACTTGCACAACTGCCAGGCAGCATCATGGGACATTCGGTAAACTGTTAACTATAGTCAAACCAAACCGACATGTTAAACAAAAAACTCAAAGTAAATACATCTTTGATGACGGTAATATGAAAATAATAATGATGAATATGGATTTTAATTAATATTAATAAGTAGCCTAGCGTGGATTTTTTTTTCCTTTAATGGCCCAAAGTTATATTTATTTACCTCAGAACAGATTTATGCAAAATGTATGTACCTTGTATAAATTATTAGTCACAAGAAAAGTATCACACACTCGAGGTTGTCATACAGTATGTAAAGCTCATTAGTGAAACTCTGAATCAGCTTCCCAGAACACAATCACCTTGATGAGATAATGGCTGTCATTATCGGCTTAGAATTGAAGTGCCACACAACCAGTAGGTGTGGTTGATGGTGTCTTGGCTAGTTTTAATGCAGATTTCGAATTCAATGAAAAATGTAAATGCAGCAGATTAAAGCAGTATCATGTTTCTCTCACAATATGCATGAGGTTGCAATAACTGACACTGATGAGACGAAACACATATGATATATGCATAGATTAGAATAAACCTTGAGAATCAGGTTGTATGTTTTTTTTTGTTTGTTTGTTTTTTTGAGGTGTAGGGCATTTCAATTCCATTAAATGACACCTGGCCAAATTCTACATTTTCAATGTATCATACAGTACTTATGGATGAACAGCATAACCCTTTTAAAGTAATAGAACTGCATAATAATACAATTTAAGAGTTTGATTATCAGGCCTGTACACACCTCTATCTGTCTCATCGCCAGAGCTAAAAGTAGCTCACAGTATCGAAACCTATTTATATATTAATATCACTTGTACGATAATTACTAATAATTATTACAACAACAAACAAAAAAAAACATCTGTACAGCATGGGCCAGGTTTTGATGATGATGTAATGGAGCAGGAGCATCACGGACCTACTGACCCATGGGATCTGATCACAAATTCTTTTCACTTTATGCCTTATAATTTGGTTTTAGGCCGACTGAGTTTAATGTTGTGTTTGTTGAACTGCCGTGTTACCCCCCATGTGACTTCTGAAAGGCTGAGGCAAGATTAGAATGTAGCCTAAATAAAAAAACATTTCTGCATTGTTTTAATAAAAGCCTATGTTTTCTTAAAAAGTTATTAGAGGGAAAAAAAAGAAAAAGGTTTTGTCAAAACTCGATTGTGGCCTGTCTTGGCTGTTTGCCAAGTGTCATCTGATGGATTTTCCCAGATGTTTTCCCACTGATTGCTTGTGCTTTTTCACTTTTTTTTTTTAAATCAGATAACGATATCAAACTGATTTCTGCTTACATCGGCTTGTGGAGATATCGATTTAAATTCTGCCCGCACTAACTCCACCTGCCTATTCCTGTCTCTTTTCCCACACACACCTACATTCTCACAGGTTAATTTAAACAAGCTATTGTGCGAGTGCTTTCTTTTCTCACCGATCGTGTTCTCACATGTTCATCAAAAGTATCTCATTATCCCCAGCTGTTGAACTGGAATGTAGAGGCAGACAAAAGGCAAGCATGCCAAAGCTCGGTGTCTTTTTAATGAGGAGTCATTTGTACAGTAAAAGGCCGCGTGCCAAACATAGCAGCATGATGATATAGAGTTACACAAAGGCTTGGTCTGATGAAATGAAGTCTCATGGTATTAATCTTATAAAGCCTGATGGCATGCTATCAAAAAGGAAAGAGCAAACAAATGAGGATGACTTATCATGGCTGTACAAACACACTGGACTGGACTTTTTTTGTCTGTTTCTTTCAATCTTTTGTTATGGTTCTTTCATATAACTTTCGCATTACCATGAACAGTATGAGGAACCTTATTTCTTTGTGAGTCCATGTATGCATGTATATATGTGTGTGTGTGTGTGTATGAGAGAGAGTGAGAGAGAGATATACACACCGAAAGTGTGAGTCACTCACCAGTCCAATTTCAGCTAGCGCAAATGACCTGCTAACATTGTAGGCACAAACGCCAGGATGACGTAACCAAGATAAGAAAGATTTTCTCATGAAATTGGTTCCACACAATGAAAAGTAACCAATTATCGCTTCACTATCAGCATGCTAAAGAGTTCTCTTCGGTTATCTACAGTTATCTACTACAACAGAAGAGGTCTAATGTGTGTAATGCGCCTGTTCTGGGCTTTTTTTATCTTAGCGTGGGAATTCATCTGGGGTGGCTAAGAAAACCCTTAGCATGCAGAGTAAAGGTATAAAGCCTGTTCTTTGTGTTGCAACATTAACACACTACTGTATCTTAACCTTTTTTTAAAGCATTCATATTTTTTCCCCTCTGGAAGTGACTGCAGTTTGCATTGCAAATGTAATTTAGTAATGTCTCAGTGCATTCCTGAACAAAAAGTCAGTGAAATTTAAGAGCACAACGAGTAAGGAGTATCTTCTCAGCGTAGCAGCTTGTCTTTCCTCTTTTGTTGCAGACTCATTAGAAAAACGATTCGATTTTTGGGATTACCATGAAAGAACTAGACATAAAATAAACGTGAGAGATTTTATTTTGTACACTGCTTTAATAAAAACTCCCAATTTCGGCACTTGCATATTAGTTCATCATTTAGTTGCTTTCTGCAGCATCTAATGTTCATTTCATTATCAGGCTCAGAGTTATTAAATTTTTTTTTTTTGTATTCCTATATACAAATATATTTATAAAAAAGGAATCACTGAATGTTTATTTGTATTTAGATGTGGCTATTTCAATCTTTTTTTTTTTTTACACTGTACCCCAAAAGAAAAAGAAAAAAAGATTTATCAACATATTTAAATTAGGGTGAAAATTTCCACTTAAGCAAAATGCATGAACTGAGCAAAATAAATAATCTAAAATAATTGTTTATGTTTGACTTCACTAGTGCTTGAATCGCATCAAGGTAGAAAGATTTCTCAGTACGCCGGAGCCATTATCAGCCTGCCTGTTTCCTGGCCTCCCAGGAACTCCTTTAATGGCCAAAACGTATAGAAATGGCTTGGAGCGAGGTCAGGACTGTAAAGAGATGAGTTCTGTACTGTGTGGAGGTGGTGTTGGTGAATGATTCAGTGTACAGTTCCCACAGACATACACATCTCTTCCATAGGCAGGAGACAAGTTATCCATTGATTTTCAAGACGCAGGCATTTTATTTGCTAAAGATTCACAGCAACGACTGCAATGGGCTCCACTTCTGGCAAGAATGTCATTAATGGATGTATGGCCTTCTTGCAAACGTTTGCACTATTTAAATGTTTTACTGCGAGTAAGAGTTTCATCACTGCACTGTCTTTTGTAAATGTCAGTTGGTTTTATACCTTCATTCACAGGAAATTTCATCACCAATTAGCGGGTTGACCTGAACACCCATTTACAAACAATTAATTGTAGTAACATAGACATAGCATCAATATGTAAAAACTACCCAAGGCCAAAATAATCTTTTGAGAAAACCCAACATAATAAGCAATAAATGAACACTAGGAATATTAAGTATAAATACCCCATTGGGTACTCCAGAACCAGTATTCTTGGCTTCACAGATCTTTGAGTCTTAGAAACAGGTCTTTGAAACTCTTAGAGTCATTTAAAATCAGTCCTCAGTGTTCATTAAAGGAGTAGACCAAAAATCTAAAGAAATAATCTTAAAAAGACTTGACTACTAAACCCCACTTTGTATGTTACTGTTTTGGAGACACATCTACTGTGCAACTTTGATCATTATCTCCTTGGTCTTTTTATAGTAAGTTGAAGCCTCAAAGCTTGACTGTCAGTAAATTCCTCACTTTCATGTTTTGACTCTGCAAAAGAAAATAAGATATGGGCATTCGGTTCTAGTTAACTACTAAGATATGTTAACGGAATTCAGCACCAACTGTGCTACACCCATGAATGTGAATCATGTGGATTACAGTATTGTAGAGGATGTAACTTCAGTGAATTTGACATGTGAACACCAACAGGCATTGGAGCAGAAAGATGTTGATTCCTATCGTAGCAACAAAGATATTAATTTTTTTTCTTTTTTTTTTCCCCACTTGGCCTTTGTCGAAGCATGTTTCATAGATTGTGGCAGTCCGCTGGAAGTCAGTGGACTTTTTTCTTTTAATAAAGCCTGCAATTTCTTATGATAGCGAAAACCAGTTTATGCTTTACAGCTCTAAAGTTTATGTTCCGATTAACTGTATTAGGATTTTGTTGTTTTTGTAGTGGAAATGCAGAATGGCCAAATTCACTTCGTGAAAACTTTTAGATAAGAGGCACCTTACTACACACACAGCAGATAAGGGCTTTATGTATTACAATGCCAAGGACCATTCAGGATTGAGTCCATAAATCAACTAGAAAGACACACACACACACACACACACACACACACACACACACACACACACACACACACACACACACACACACACACACACACACACACACACACACACACTGCTACAGCATCCTTGACATTAAACGGCTTCTCCTCCTTTTCTCAGGAGTTTCTTCATTACAGAAATTGTTGTAGTGGTATGATTTATGTAGCCAACACACCATAATTTCAAGCAAACAACCACACAAAACTATGGTTGAAAAAACTATGATGTCCCTTTTAACTTCTCATTCCTTACCCCCTTCCTCTCTCTCTCTCTCTCTCTCTCTCTCTCTCTCTCCCCACACATACGTCTCCGAGGGCCTAAGAGTACTGAAAGTCACTGAAAGTGCTTAGATTGCAAACAAAAATAATTAAAGGTTTGAAAGGTCATGAAAGCAGCCTTGGGACATGAAAAGTCCTGTTTTGGTTACATGGACTGAAAATCAGCATACAGCTTTTTTCCCTTATTGCTTTGCTGAACTGAACTGAACTGAACTGAACCTTGAGATGGATACCATGCTCAAGGCTACAGCAGTGCAGGACTACATCAGAATCTTGTTCAAGGCTTCAGTTCTTCTAGCACATCTCCGTATCTTAGCATTTTTGTCCACAAAACTGCCATTTAGTTTTTTGCATGTTCTTATTTTGTAAAATACTGATGGATTTGAGTGAAAAGCTGTCTGACAGTAACAATTAGGGTAACGTCAGTGTCACTGAGATCACGTTTTAATGTTTAATGTGGCTTGTTGGATGATTGGCTGATAGGATTAATGAATGAGCAGGTGTTTAGCTGTTTCCCATAAAATGGGCAGTGAGTTTATATTTAGCTCATATTTTATGAATATACAGTTCTGCACAAAAATCATGAATCACTCCTAATTTCTCCATATTTTGCTTCCAAAATTAAGTATTTTCATTTCAGAGGAATGTTTTGGGTACATTTACTTGTACATCGACCTACAGTATGAATCATTCAATCATACAAAAAAAATGTAATTTAACCAGTGACAAATGTATACAAGTGTTTCTAGTATAATGGTTTTCCTGGTATACTGTTCACTAATGTCATTAGTATACTGGTGATGCTGAATGCTGAGTGGTTGGAGATGATGAGAGGGGAAATGAGGTTGCTGCCGAGGCTGCTACAAAAATAACCATTTCAAAATTGTATCTTTAGTCACTTTACAGTCTGTTAAATGTCTTTAATTTAATCTACATTTAATTTAATAAGACATAAGGGGTGATTCAAGACTCAAGTGCTGTATGTATATATAAATGAAAGTCATGTACAAATAAAATCTTTCAATACAAATCTAAGCTTTGACCTAAGCTCAATCATAAGGTGTTTTTTAATACACTTTAGCTAATGCATCTTCTTATGCAAACTTCCATGTTGCAAATGATCTCATGATTTGCAAATTAGCAAAATGTGTCATCGTCCTCTGATCTCAGCTCATGAGCTTCCAGCATAGTACAAAGCCTACAGCACATTTATGAACTCGTTATACGATTCTGTATGATTGAATGATTTGATTCTCTGTTAAACAACTGAAATAAAGCAAGTAAACATACAATATGTGCATGTTATGTATTGTGTACCACAGATACAGATTGACGCATAGTGGGAAATATGAATCTATTTTTGTAGGTGTAAATTAGAGCAATGTCAGTTCATTGAGTAAAATTGTTTCACAGCATATAGTACCTTGTGTTAGTATTGACAGTTTTTAACTTTTCTATAGAGTTCAAATTGGTTCAATTTGAATTATGTCATGCATTTATACAAAGTACATAGGATAGTTAATAATGTCAAAGGTTAATGATGTCATGTACTGTATACTTTTTCCACACCCACCTTTACAGTAGGAGCAGGCATTAATTTTCTTTTAGAGAATATCATTCCTGTAGTGAAGCACGATGGCGGTAGCATTGTACTGTGAGAATGCTAGTACAATTAGCAGGGTTGAATAATACCTTTATGTTTTCTGTGTGTGTGTGTGTGTGTGTGTGTGTGTGTGTGTGTGTGTGTGTGTGTGTGTGTGTGTGTGTGTGTGTGTGTGTGTGTGTGTGTGTGTGTGTGTTATGAGCATAAGCGTAAACCTCAAATGGTTTTAGTGATGTGTGGAATTTGGTTTGACTGAATTACCTCACCGCTCCTGTTCAGATTAACTGAAGTGCCTCCACCCTGGCCCTGCTCAAAAGGTTAGTCTCTGTGTTGCTTTCAGTTCTGATTTATGTTTACACACAGGCCTCTATCTTTGTATAGTCAAGCGTGGCCTTCAGTACAATTAGAGAATCTATTATTTGAGTCATTTGTTCGTTTATACTTTATTTGTTTATTAATCTTCAGTTAATGCTTTATTCTGATCTGGCTTGGTGTGGTTGGGAACTCTTTGTTCCTTTTTAATGCTAGTAGTCTGTAAGACTTTGCAAAATATATTAATTGAAAGGCAACCATCTTAAAATTTTAAAAGATCCAGCTACATGAAATGACATGAAAAAACAAATAATGGTGAGATGCGATTAATGCTTAATACACGAGGGGCAAACAAATCAAACTAGGACTTGATAGATTGTGTAGAACACATTCATGAGAACAAAAACGACCTTTATTTCTTTGTATAATACACTGCAACACAGATGTGTTTTATTAGTTAGTCATTGGCAGCAAATTAGATCAAAGAAAAAAAGTTTTGATGCTGAAGATCATACATTCTACACAACATTCTAAACAATACAAAACTTCACTTTATAATGCAGCATTATATTCCTTCCCTAAAAGTTTTCATTTCACTTTGTAGTGAATTGTTTGACTGTACAGTGTATACAGTACATGTGTGGTCACCTAAGGTTCAGAATTGCCAATGAACAACAAGAGTACGAGACATAACCAGACTCAGCAAATGCAAGAGCTTCCTACACACCGTTTGTGCATCTTATGTCTCTTTGACACAAGGTTTGTCGGTCATTGCACTTTTGCAATATTATCTCTTTGCTTTTCTTCACAAATATTACAGTAAGTGCATAATGTCTCAAAACTGCAGTAAATCAGTGCTAGTGATAGCAGGAGCAAGAGAAAAAAAGAAATGGTAACACTCCGTATTCCACGGTATTCTACGGTATTCCGGTAAGTACATGGTTTTCACACCATTAATGCAATCTAACCAACATTTCCTTAGCACACATTAACTGAAAATATTAGTTAATTACCTTGATAAAATGATTAACCTAATATTCTCAGGCTCTAAATGTGGGATATAAGGTGGGTTTTAATCTCCATAAAGAAAGAAAGAAAAAAAGAATTTATTCATTCCTGAGCTTTGATCTTAAAGGAGAGAAAGTTTTGAACTGCCCCTTTGTGAGATACCAGTCTGATGCAAAAGGACAAGTACTGTACACATACAGTGGAACCTTGGATTAAGAGCATAATTTGTTCAGGAAGCAGGCTCCTATTCCGAAAACACTCGTAAACCAAATAGAATTTTCCAATAAGACATAATGAAAACTCTAATTATTCGTTCTACAGCCCAAAACAATAAATACATACAAATAATTAATACAATATATAAAGTAAAAATAAAACAAATTAACCTGCACTTAACATATAAAAAAAAGTAGAAATAAATCCAGACAGATTCGTTTTTTCGTGATTTCGTTTGTGCGCGCAGACGCCATGTATTTCTATGTGTGTGTGTGTGTGTGTGGAATTAGCCCCTCGCCTCGCCTTAAACAGTAAAACACCTCCTCCCTCCCCACACCTCGCTTTTTAAGTTTCACAACTAACGTACACAATACAAACACTGTTTTAACGGGGGGAAAAAAAGAAATTTCTCTAATGACACTCGTGTGAGCGCATACTAACGGAATCGCTGCTATAAAGTAAAAAATTTAAAATAACAAATGCACCAGCATCTTACTTTTGAAAACAATCGCAACAGAGCTGAGTTTTCTGTGTAAATAAAGCGTGTGTGTGCAGCCGGGGAGTGTGTGTGTCGGTGTCAAAATACGCACACACACAAAGTACACATGAGTAAAGTGTGCGTGTGTGTGTGGGGGGGGCACAGTGTCAAATTACGCGCATGTGCACACGGAAGGGAGATGTTGATTATACCAGTAAGAGACGAGCACCCAGCAGGGGAGACGATTACCCATAATTCCGCAGCGCAAGAGAGAGAAACTAATACTTGCTCGGTTTCCGATTCAAAATTTATTAAAAATCTTTGCTCGGTTTGCGGAACACTTGTAAACCACGTTACTCGCAATCCGAGGTTCCACTGTAATTGTTTCATTCAAAAATGGGAGTAAAAAGAAAGTTTTGTCTTTTTTTGTACAGTGATCACTAACATCGACTGCTCTCGGCGAGCTGTCACATGCTGATTTTTCAAGGAAATGAAACTCAGAATGGCACACAGCCATTAAAATAGGTAAAAAGATAGTAAAAAGAAGATTACTATTGCACTACTGCACTTTAAAGATGGACAATATCACTGCTGCTCATCATTGCATTTCACTCTGCGACCACCCTGTACTGCTGCTGTCTGCACATTGCACATCCCACATACTTAATACAGTTCTTACTTCTTTACATTCTTACATTATATATTTACATATTTCTACTTTCAACTTTATTTTATTTTATTGTAAGAAAATTTTAGATTTTGTATTTTATTTTTTCCTATTAGCATTCTGCCTTGTTACTTCTTTTTTCCTTTTCAAAGGTCACAAACAATCGAATAAGCATTTCACTGCATTTAATACTGTGTATGGTTGTGTATGTGACTAATAAAAATTTGAATTTGAATTTGAATAGTCTGGGCGCCAAGCTGGAGTAAAGTCTAAGCAAATAAAAAAATATATTTTTTACTTTTTTTAATCTAATGAAAAGAGAGGGAAATCTGACCAGCTTGTTTAAGCAAAGGTTTCTGTACAAATAAAAAAAACTAAAAGAAAGAAAGAAAGAAAGACAGGCCACTTTTCCTCAATTTCTTGTTGACATACACTCAAGGAGGCAAATGTCCAAAAATTATTAACAGTGTGATTTTTGCATAATAGATGACCTTTAAATGACCTGCTTTCTTCAGTAATTACAAAAGAGAGATTTAGGCATTTTAAGTCCATGATTTAGGCATTTAAGTCCACTTTCTTGATACGCTGTCTTCAGCTAACTTTTACTTATTTATTTATTTAGTGAGTGAGTGAGTGAGTGAGTGAGAGAGAGAGAGTGAGTGAGCACATGGTTCGAAAAACTGAAATACTTTGACTTTGCATGTGAACTATTTTAAGTCCACCACAACAGGTTTAGAACATTTTTGTCATGTAAGTAATGTATTTTAATATTTAACTGGTGCTTTATTGCTACCTAGTTAATTAAATAATCTAATAAATTGTTTATTTGGCATCAACTTTACTTTCAAAGTGTTGAATATTTAAAAGCAATTCTATACATTATTTTTACTTTATACTAGCTTTGCAATCTACATTTTTAACATACATACTGTATGATGCCTACTCAAATATGTCCAATAAGTTAAATAAACACATTGTTTCATTGATTAAAGGTATAATTCTGTATATTCATTTGCAGGTGAGGCCACAGCCCATGTACATGCCCATCTCAGTTGAACTGTGCAGCCATTTTGCTTGAACAGACAACAAAAATCCTTTAATAGCCCGCCTACAAATAGTTCTGAGAAACCATAAACATTCCAGGCTTCCTGAAGTTCACTTTGGGCATCTCTCAGAAGCAATTCTCACACAATATAAATCAGGTTTCACTCTATTTTTTTTCCCTCCCATCTGCTCTCTGTGGCTCTCCCGCTTTTGTCCCTCTCCCTTGCTGTTTCTATTTCTTATCTGTTTCACTCTCTTCCTCCCTCCCTGTCAGATTCTCTCAAACAGATACAGTACTTAGTAATGAAAGAAAAAGATTTGCTCTCCAGATACGCAGGATATGAATACATATATCTCTATGCAGCTTCAGGCCACTGAGATATATATCTGTTTATTTGTGTCTGGCTAATCTTCAGTGTTTATCACATTTCCACCCTTGCTCATATCTCTCCACTGTCTCGCAAGGAATTACAGGCTGAGAATGAGAGGAGATTGCGACTTTTTAAATATGAATATGGACGATATTTCTTTATTTTATTTTGAAGAAAGCATTTTTTTTTTTTTGAAGAATCGATAGCACAACTGCATGATGACTTACTGCTTCCTTGGCAGCACGGTGGTGCAGTAGTTACCTTGTACCTTTAGGGCCCGGGTCCGATTCCCGCCTAGGGTCCTGTGTGCATGGAGTTTACATGTTCTCCCTGTGCTTGGTTGGTATCCTCCGGGTGCTTTGGTTTCCTCACAAGACCAAAGACTATGTAGGCTAATTGCCGTTCCTAAATTGTCCTTAGTGTGTAAATGCTGACGGGAGATCCTACTATTGTCATAACTGGGAATAAATATCACCGACAATGGTCACCGTTGGCCTCAACTTTCCCTAGTTGGACGATAGAGGATCCTGGATTGATGGATTGCTTCCTTTCAGTGTGTAGTCTAAAGCACTACATATTCTCTTCATCCATTCTATGCTTTACTTAAGTCCTGAGAATCTGTTGACACGGTTAAATGCCGCCTAAGTGTGAGCCAGTGATCTATGGAAGTAATAACAGAAAACCAATTAGAGCAAGAGCAAAGATCTCTCTCTCTTTCTTTCTCACACACATACACACACACACACACACACACACACACTCACTGGTATGTATAATGTATGTTCTAGGCACACACCTATCATTTTTATTGCATGACTTTTTCTTCTGGGGCTTTGCAGAAGCTGCACACACACACACAATCCACATTCAGCCCACAGTGCATTTCTTTAAATCCTCTGCTTCCATTCCTCTCTTTCTCCCCTACCCCTTTTATCTAACTTGTTTTTTTTTTCTCTTTAATCTCTATGCACCACACGCATTTTAGCTCTAGTCTTCAAATACACACAGAAGTCAGCCACTTTTCCTTTCTGAAGCATATCCCTCTCATTCATACCTGCAGCATAAATTGCCCACGAGCCTCATCAGCATGGTAACAGCTTCAGTATTAAATACAAGGAGACAGAATTGCTATTCATTCACTGCAGTGACATCACACCACTTACGTTGCCATGGGATCCATGTAGGCTTTCTTTCAAGGAACAGAAGCATAGAGATGTAATGATGAACATGTGGGAAGTGTCTCAAGAGTCAGGAGTGTAATGATATGAAAACATTAATGATAGAATTAATGTACAACCCTGTATAAAGGGTACCCAGTTTATCAGGTAGCATTGTTGACTTATAATTTCACTGCATGGATATGGCACAGGTATTACTTAACATTACATAATTTAATAAAGTAACAATTCAAAAATAGGGGATAACAATAATCATTAGCTAGCTACTATTAGCAATTCACTTGTCTGCCTAATCAATTATGTTAGCAACTAGTGATGGGAAGTTTGAATCATTTTAGTGACTCGGTTCTTTCATTTTATACAGTACAATTCTTTGGTTACTTCAGCAGAAACCGTGTCCTAGGGCAAAGGGGCGCTCATCCTCAAGTTCCAGACTACGTTTTTATGGCTGGTCTATCATCAAATGTACATAGCTGGACGCTAATTACAGCATGTTGTATAGCATAAAATATATAGTGGTGTAATTGCGAACTTAAGTGTCTAAATAAAAAAAGGGAACAGCAGGTTATTATGTCTATGTAACTACGTAAGAAAAATCACTTTCAATAATACTCCAGGAAGGCATTAATATTCCACAAACAACACTTATTTATAGAAGCAAAGTCTATCTGCTTAATATTAATTTGAAAAAAAAAATTCACCTTTTGCATGCAAACTCACAGTATAGTGTATAACAGGAGCTGATAATATTTGCATAATCAGCTTTCCCATTTTATCCATGCCTATAGTGCAAGATAGGATGATGACAAGTTAACAGAAACTCCAGCAAGGTCAGGACTGAAGGGGGGGATGTGGCAATAACTAACAGCCGAGTTCCTATAATGTGGAAGTGGTGTTCGTGAATGATTGTGTGTGCAGTTCCTACATGCTGATGCATCTCCTATGCAAGTTGGCGGGCAACAAGTTGACAAACTGTTGATTGTCAAGGATCAGGTGTTATACTTTCTGAATCGTCATGGGTATGACACGAGTGGGCTTCAAGCCACCTCGGCCAGAATCATAATTCACGGAAACATGGCCTTCTATATAATGTCTCAAACGTTTGAATGTTTTGCTGTGGCTAAAAGTCTCATCAGCATACCATGCCTGAAGTCTTCTGTGAATGTGTAAGCAGTTTTACGGCATCATTCACAAGAAATTGTATCACAAGTCCCGTTTTGGCTTGAATGTCCTTCATATACATAGGGATATGAGCACATTACATGATTTCATAAGCCCAATCGTAGAACATGAACAGCAGTCTAATCTTTCTTTCTTTCTTTCTTTTTGTGTTTATATCACCCTTGCTTTTCTGCTTTCTTATCCTTTTTGTCATATACACCCGGTTTCAGGGTAGACCAGAATCGGTGTTGGCATTGTGTCAAAAATGTGTCATGTCATTTTCAGGTTCATCATTTGCTCTTTGATGTGATGAGGGAAGATGGGGTATGAGTTTTAATGCCAAAAAGGCACACACATGCATTCACGCTCTCAGACCTCAGGGCACACTGTCTCATCTGCCAAGGAATTTACAAGAACCTCTAATGAGTGTTCTTATGTCGTAAGGTCCATCTGAAGTGTTGCATACAGTAAGTGAAGTTTATAATGACATGCCAGAGAGACTATGCATTAGGGCTGGGCGAGTTTTCCACATACTGTAGACAATAAAATTAGCATTAATCATTGGAAAAACAGGCAGCAAAATCAATTCAATAAGAGCACTTCTGTCATGGAAGTGAATAATATGTTTTGGCGGCCTTGTGCTGCTGGACTTAGCATGGAGATAAAGGAAGTAATCTATTACTATAGATTAGTGCAGATTAAATTCTCTTCCATCACATTCCTACTACTCATGTGAAATTCATTTTAAATGCTGAGCTTGTTTCTTTGAACTGTCGTTTTCAATCAATCATTTCATTTTCAAATTGTTCCGCATGATGCACAGTACTGTACATGCAGCAGCCTTGCAGACTTGGTTCATCCATGCTTTTTGTAAATGAGATAAGAGTTTAAAAAAAGAAATACTAATAAAAACTTACAATAATTTAACTGGCAATAAAGTAATGTTATACAGGAGCAGTGGTGGCTCACACAGTTGATGCTCGAGGTTGGTGAATGGAGGGGGATTCAAGCCCCACCACCACCTGGTCATCACTGTTGGGTCCTTGGGCAAGACCCTGAACATGCCATACAACTGTGTAGTTAATTAAGTGTGATGTAGTTTTCTATAATGTCACATGCTACAGTACTAAAGCCTACTACTGTACATCTATAAAGAAACTCTTACACTAGCCAAGTGCTCTGGTTTCTAGGATGAGTTCAGGCTTTTATTGGATTTTGACAAAATCAATTTGCCTAAAAGGTCAGACACACTGAGTGAGTTTTAAGTGATGATCCAGAAAATGAGTCAACACCCATGGCTAAAGATCGCAGAATCAGACCATTCACTACATGCTTTTGTAATGTATGAATTGATCATGCTATTTTTAATATACTGTAGTAGCTAACTATTTTATTTATGAAAGAAAAACAATCAACAAGTCTTTTTTTATTTTTACATTTAAGTGAGATGTAGTGTCAGACAAACAATAGTTTCATGCTTAGGTGTCATGCTTATAAAGATTCGCATTAAATGATGAGAGTTCCCATGATGCGATCTTGTGTAAGGAGCTTAAGGTGGTATGTGTGTCTGTTTGAGTTTATGACACAATAACTTGCTTATCACGGCCTTCAGGATTTTAAAGGTTATCAAAGTTTATTTACAGCATGCAATAGCCTGGAGACACTGCTGTTATTGACACTCAGGTAAAATAGTGTCAAGACCTCAGGCTGTAATTAGAGATAGTGTACACTGTTTGCATAGTAAGCATTGTTACAAAAAAAAAAAAAAACCTTGAGACTGAGTATAAAAACTGAATCTGGTTTGGATTAAATAATTCTTTTTTTTTTTTTTTACATCAAAGTAAAAGTATGCAATGGAACACCCAAAATGCAGCAGCTAAAAAAAGCTAATGCAAAAATGTGTTACTGAGAAACCTTTAGGCTTTTTGTTTCAAAGACTCTCTGTTAAAAAGGGAAATAATAATTGAATGTTTCATTCAACATAGAAACAAATTTTCAATAGATTGTATGTGTGGCGTACCCACCATAAACATCCTCATGTAAGCTGTTACAAAAGACATGTCAGAGTTAAAGATGTTATAGCCGCAAAGGATGGGCCAACATCATATTAAACCTTATCTTTTCAGCCGGAATAGAAAAAATATATATATACGTACTCACATCTGTTTTTGGTCCAGTAATCAGGTAGAGATATAGATACAGCAAGCAAGCTTGCACACCTCAGAAGAAAAATTTTAAAAAATAATGTCTTATGGTTTGACAGGTTTTGTCATCACATGCATCAAAGAGAATATTAAAATACACACAATTATCTTAGTTTAATATGTTGCATCATATGTTCCCATCTTTGTGACTCCAACTGCTTTCATATGGTAAATAAATAAATAAATAAATAAATAAATCATCCTCTGCACGTTCTTCCTTGTATGCAGTTTATTATAACACTGCCTGATCGCTTGGCCAGTGCTTGCCTGTTCCACTTGGCATATTTATTATAATTGGCAGATCTTGTAAACTGCCTTCTGTAAACTGAGAGGGTCAATGCAACATTGCTTTCAGAACATTTCTTTTTCTGTTGATTGAGCCTTTGCCTTGTTATTCGATATATCCTTCTTTCAATTTTAACCTCTTGAAACAGTTGTTGTTGTTGTTGTTGTTGTCACTGTAGATCTGTATTAAAAGGTTTGTATGTATACAAGAGGCATTCAAGTCAGACTGGGATTTTTGATTGTACAGAATAACAGGGCATAGTTATACAGTAAGAGTTTAATTGGATACCATGAAGCTAGAATGTTTTCTAAGTATGCCAGAGCACATGATCGTATTTCCAGCATTACTCCTGAAATGTGTAAATGCTGGCCTCCCGGGAACTCCTTTAATAGCCCAAACATGTGGAAATGGCTTGGAGTGACTGCAAGGATGATGTGGTAATAACTCCTAGCCAAGTTACTGTAATGTGCAAATGCTGTTGGTGTATGATTGTGTGTACAGTTACTACAGACAGATGCTCCACTTCCGGCAAGCTGGTTACACTATCCGTAGATTTTCAAGAATCAGACGTTCTCCTCTCTGAATGTTCACAGGAACGACTGGACTCCAAGCCACCTCGGCCGGGATCATCATTCATAGACATACAGCCTTCTTTAAAACATCTGCACCATTCAAATGTTTTAAGTGTAGCTAAAAGTCTCATCACCTTACTGTGCTTAAAGTCTTCTGTAAATATCAATTCGAAATTGCGGTAAATTTCATCACAAATCCTGGTTTGACCTGAACAGGTTCATTCTTTTCTTCCCAACATATTCACTCAAAACCTTTATTTAAAAATCTACTATTTTAACAAGTTGTGTACATACTGTATCTGTGCAGCAAGTTTACTCATCTACTGTACAATGGAAGGATAAATTGTTGTGTACGGCAACTGGCATCCGTTGTAGGTTCTCATCCTGTTATCATTACAGTTATTGTACACTCAGCAAAGTTTTGAAAAAGATGGAACGTGTTTTTGATTTTGTTATGCAATTTGCATTGCATGTGACCACATGAGTTCAGATATCCTAAAAGAATTTTAGAAAGATGTGTGCCAGATGTCGTTTGGAACTGACTCCATTTGATCATGAAGTGAAAAAAAAGAAGCAAAGAAACACAATGAAAACCACTACTTGCAAACCATGAAAGAAGCTTTGGCCAGGAACAGGATGTAAAAGTAAGTTGTTAATGATCCTCAGACTTCCTGATAAAACCCAAGCTTAAGGAATGTTATTTTCCGTTGTTATCAGGTAACAATTGTTTGAATTCCAAAGACAAAAGTGCAAAACACGACTTCCTTGAGAAGTTCATTTTGACACATGCAAAAAAAAAAGTTACTTTGCTATTTTGTTCATAAAGCTTTTCATTGTCTAGGGCATTTAGTAGTAAAATTGAAAGTCATAGTGACTGCAACACTGATCTAATTGTGCAGTTTTAATGCTGATGTAAGCTTATGACTTAACGAGTTATATTATGTTGTGTTAAAACTGTTTTTTTACAGTGTGTTCTTGTTTAATGAGTTCATTATTAAGACTATATCCATTTAATGAGGCATTTGTACAGATTTCGTGCTAACTGCATTGTGTTGCATCAGAAGGTCAGCCTGAGACAGAGGAACTGACACAAGTCTTGATAGGTTTTTTCTACCCTGATGTTCTAGATTAGACGCTTACCTAAGCATGTTGGATTACTACTAAACTATTCACCCCAGTTATTATGTCTGTTTTTTTCTGTTGTGCTACAACATTGAAATTGCTATTATTATTTTTTATGTTTTTAATTTAAACACTGATTGATACGTTTTGCTTTTGTGAAGCAATTATATATTTCAGTCGTGTCTCTAGAAGCTTTTCCTCAATGAAGATTCTCCTCACTTCTAACAAATAAAATGTAGAAGATGGATGGACAGCAATTTTCATCAACAGACTTTTAATTTAAAAACACAAAACTTATGTTGTTTTCAGGCTTTTTTTTTTTTTTTTTACTTTGTATTTTCCTCTTGGACATAAATTCTTACCTTAGACATAGACTTCTTGCTGACAGGAATGGGTTCTTCTGAAAAATCTACTCCAGTGTTGGATCCATCCATGTTGCTGTTTGAAAATGACCTGTTTCACAGTTCTTCACCAACGCTACAATCTCCATCAGCCCTCAAGTGGTTAATGCATCGGAGTATAGTTTGGAAGGTCCCAGGTCCCAGGTTCAAATCCCATGATAACCACAAGCTCTCAGGTTTTGTCACAAGCCTTCTAGCAATCTACAGGCATGCTTTTATATAATCCTTTTCCATAAGTGCTTTTCAGGTTATTCCACTAGAGAAGCCAGAGTTGTCAAAATGTGTGGATGATAATGTTGCAGTCTATGCAGGTTTTCCTATTTCAGCCCCCAAAAAACTAACAACAAGCAATAAATATGCACCTATACCCCGATCAGCCATTAAAACATTAAACATTAAACAGCCATTATGTCCATAAATGTGGACCCTTTGTTCATGACTCCACTTAACCTCTCGCTCCAGCACGTGGGTCCTTTTCCTGCTGGTTATGGGGTGGGGCCTCTAAGGATCAGATTTGTTTGTCTGGCACATCCCAAGTTTTCGATCAGATTGGTGTCTGAGAAGTTTGAGGGCAGATCAGTGATCCAATATGCATTAAAAAAAAAAAAGAATAAACTACTGAAAAAAATTACATGCTTTTTCTTTTTTTTTTGCATTTTTGTATTGGCTGGGGATTAAACAAGCTGATTCAATTTCCCTCCTCAGCTTGTTGCTCAGCTCCGCTGTTCTCCTGGGGGATGGGAGTGTGGTAGGGTGGTGTGTCAGAAGGAGACACAGACACTGAAACAATGCTTTTGAGGGAGGCGTAAAAATAAATGGAGATTGAGCTATTAATGTTTTAACACTGGGGACGCTCTGAGACCTGTGTTAACTTGTTACAGAAATAGTGAAATATGAAAACTTTAAATTGAATAAAAAAGGTGAAACTTCCTGGAGACACTGTAAAAATATAATAATAAGAAGAATAATTTCTTAATTACTTTCCTATCCTATTGTGGGAGTGCATTGAGAGAACACACACACACACACACACACACACACACACACACACACACACACACACACACACACACACACACACACACACACACACACAAACAAACAAACAAACAAACAAACAAACTATTCTGCAATGCTCTTGTGCCATTTGGAAACATTAAGAACATTTTGCACAGTCTGTCCTGGTGTTTGAGGAAGAGGAGAGCAGTAGGTAAACAACCAACAGAACAGTTAATACCAAAAGCTTGGGCTTAAGAGGCAGCCAAGTCTTACTAATGCTCATATTAGTATTTCACACAGACTGCTCTCTGACAAGAAGCTTAAGCCAGTCTCTCTCTCTCTCTCTCTCTCTCTCTCTCTCTCTCCCTCCCGAATGTCAGTGTATTCAATTGATGTGGGGAAAAAAATCTCATGAATGGAAATCCCTTCCATTTTGTTCTTGTGTTTCACACCTTTTCTTTTCCCTCCCAAATGTTTATGATATTGTAATGTAGTTCAAGGTGTTTTGAGGTTTGCATTTTTAACAAGGGAGCTGCAGGTGAATCAGAATCTGTGTAAATACCTAATTAAATGTATAAAACATTGCATTTGTGCTTAGTTCCAGTTTGTCTCACTAATACTAAAAAAGCTTTTATCAGCAAACAGGCGAACACGGTAACACAGTCATTTGGGACTCGCTATCCACTTTATTAGTCAGTAACTGCACACACTAATCAGCAAATCTAATCAGCTAGTTAGAGGCTCAGATAAAAACAGTTGACGGTCATGGAAAAACAAATCACTTGTTATTCTGTTCAAGTCTTTAACCAACAACTAGTTTGGGTGACTCACGATAGCCTCAGGTTCCTGTTCTTGCCTGACAATAGTATAACCCGATGTTTTGTGCACATCAAGATTGTTTTCTGCTTACCAGAGTTACTCTGTCAGCTTAAACCAAAGTGGTAATTTCTCTTATCAACACAGACCTTCCACTCACCTTATATACAGTATATACAGTATATACTGTACACTCACTCACTCATCATCTGTGCCGCTTTATCCTGTATTCAGGGTCGCGGGGGGCCTGGAGCCTATCCCAGGAGACTCAGGGCACAAGGCAGGGTACATCCTGGACAGGGTGCCAATCCCACGCAGGCGGCACCCTCATACACATACTCACACCCCGGCCGATTTGGTAATGCCAATTAACCTAACCTATATGTCTTTGGACTGTGGGAGGAAACCATCGCAGGGCTATACAGTATAGTTATATATTATACAGTATATATATTTCTCACCATTCTGTTTCTCACTATTCTGTTGTGTGTGAAAATCCCTGTAGATCAGCAGCGCATGAAAACTCATGTTGAAACTCAAACCAGCATTTCCTTGACTTTGACCTATGCTACGATCAAAATCACACAGGTCACACATTTTCTTCATTCAGGTGTTTAAAGTGAATATTATCTGGAAGCTCTTATCTAACTGTATCTGCATGATTTTTTTTTGCCAGATAGATGAATGTCATTGCTTTGAGTCAATTCAGTTGCAAAAGTGCAATATAATCATGACAGCCACTTTTGACTGAGGTCAAATCAGTTCATACCGTAGCAGTTATTGTATGTGTATTATGGGTAGGTAACAGGGTGTATCATTAAACAGTAAAGTACATCACAGTATACTGTGATGAAACGTCAATACTGTGAAGTTTCGTCTCTAGGCTTCTGATCTGAAGCTTGTGAGTTCAAGCGCTCCTGGTTCTGCCAAACTGTAATTGTTGGGTCATTGCCTCTGATCTGCTCAGCTTGGGTTTAAATTGTTTTTAAATAGAAACAGCTGACTCGAACGCAAACAGTGCAGATGGATCACACAGAGCAGTAATCACGAATTATCCATTGGTCATAACTTCAGACAATATACATTGCAGCAACACAATGATTACACAGCTTGTACTTAGTTGGGTGGGTGTTTCCATGGACTCTGGAGTAATCAGTTAGTGTCTGGAAAGAATATACTAAGATAGTATGCCAGTGGCTTGCGGTTCAGGAGGTGATGGATTTCAAAAGTTAACACTTCTGCCGTGGCAGCTTGACAAAGAGGTCATTGCCTGGATGTTTGGGGTCAGCAGATATTTCCACTGCCTTGAACTTTGCCATGATGGCGTATAGGTCCTTGACTTTGGTGACCTCATAGCCTATGATCTTTTCTGCTGAGGGGTCCACTTGCTGCAGCTTGTTTTGCAGAGGCAAACCAGATTATGACTGAAGTACTGAGCATGCTCTCTATGCTCTCTAACACAAGCTACACAGTTAAATAGTTTCTAACATAGGGCTGAATCCCAAATCCCTCTCTAACCCCTGTAAAAGGGCACTACTTGGTGTGTTGAACAAGAAATTGTACACCCTACACAGCACACTAGCTAGTCCACTTAATGCTAATTGGGATTCAACCCTGGAACAGCTAGTTAGTGGAGCTTATTCTATAAATGGAGACATAGAGTGAAACTTACAGGACTAATAGAAGAGATTTACCAAGCGGCGAATAGAGGTGTACTGGACAGTACTAGCCATTATTAAAAACTACTTTCACCCCTGGTTGGCATAGAAAGAATAGCCATTTCTATGCCTCATTGAGGATGGTGATATTGCTGCTGGTCCATTTTAGTCTGTTGGTTATGGTGGTCCCAAAAAGTTCAAAAGGCTGAAGTCATCCAGCATTTCCTGTCTTTGCAGCATTAAGTTCAAGGTTGTTACAGGAACACCATGCTGTAAAATGGTCTACTTCACTTTGATAGATAGTCTCATAATTGCAGTCGTGTCATGCACAGACTTGATGATTTTTATGGAGTTCTCTGTTGTGGTGCAGTCATTAGTGGAAAGGGAGTGCAGAAGTGGTGAGAGAACAGTCCTGCGCTGACTGTCATGCATTGTGAGAGGTGGAGGGCCAACATCACATACTGCTTCCTGACTGGTGATCCATTGACAGGTGCTGGAGGGTATGTTCAGTTGGATGAGTTTACTGGGAAGTTGCTCATGAACAACATTTTAAAATGTAGAGCTAAATTACACAAATGCGATCATACATACAGTATGTAATATATGAGCGCACATCATACTGTATAGTATTTAATTCAATTCAATTTTATTTGTATACAACTGGCATATAATAAAATTCAGTGCTTGTCCTTTTGTCGACGTGTCCTTTTTAGGGAATAAGTATAATGCAATACATACAGGAGCGATGTGACTTGTGTGCATTTTAAGGAGGAGTGCATTTATATGTTTCAAGCAGTGTTGAAACATATAATATAGTGATACATTTCAGCGTCATGGAGAAAGTTATGCAAGCAAACTCGAGAGACTAACTCTGAATACTAGAGATGAGGAAAAAATCGATTCAAGTACAGATTGCGATTTTTTCGTGTTGCAAATCATCGCCAAACTGACCTTAAAATTTAAATGAAATGAAATAACATGAATTAAATTGACATAA
Source organism: Clarias macrocephalus (assembly GCA_011419295.1). Lineage (NCBI taxonomy): Eukaryota > Metazoa > Chordata > Actinopteri > Siluriformes > Clariidae > Clarias > Clarias macrocephalus. The sequence goes on from JAAGKR010001782.1 coordinate 83,891, forward strand.
TTTGGCAGTTGATGTGGTTAAAATTTTGCCATTCTTGTAAATCCTCTAAACCATTTACACATTAGCAGACGGCACAGCATTCTGCGTAGCACAGTAGAAGCTAATTATTGGGTTTATTGAGAATCTTTAAAAAAAAACATGTTGAATTGCAATATTTATAAAATGATGATACAGAATTGAAGTACAAATAATCAAATCATATCAGACAAAAAATATCACAGTAACATCGTATCAGGTGGTTCCTGTCATCTCCCTTCTTTACTGAATACTTTGAATAAGTATAAGTTATTTTCATAAGTAATTATTAGAAAAAAAGACTTTATATATGGCACATTTTTTGCAGTAACGTTACTTTTTTTTGCAAGACGCTTTCAATTCATGTCTACTTGTCTAAAGCTTTCAGAATGTACAGTAATTAAAAAGAAGCTTAGTGGGTAAAAAGAAAAAAAATCAAAGAAACGTCCTTCTCTGTCTCACAGGAACATGACAAGGGCCGTGAAAAATGAACATTCTTTTTACCCGACCGAGCATAATGCTTATCTTCCAACTTTTTTTTTCATTTCTCTCTCTCTCTCTGACACTTTGTTTAGATTACCTTGCAGCCCCGCTCGGCTAGCCCTATGGGATGGACAAATGTGTTTTTTTAAACCCGGAAAAAAAGCAATCCTATCCACCATCAAAACACACCACCCTGTGTAACAGGAAAGCCACTCCTGATTGGGTCACCGGCACCAGACACGAAGTCATAACTTATCGTTGTGCACTTAACTTGAATTTAGGTCTTGATTAGCTTGCGGCTTTCAAGGCAGAGCGAAAGTGTAGAAAGTCAAAGGGCTGACTTAAACACAAGTACCTTTTGGTTTCATGATTTATTTCAGCTGTCCAGCGCAGTCTACTGGTGCTAAGGGCCGATGTGCTGTTGAACAGGACTTGTGTGGGGTCGCTGAGATAAAGGAGACCACCCACTGTATAAGAGCACCCACGGTACAGCAGAGACTGTTATCCCACGACCCACTGACCTCTGTGTTCATTCATCATAATTAAAAAAGATGAATATCATAAGCATACACTCTTATTAAATTACGTATAATATTAAATTACATTACAGTTATGAACATTTATTTGTGTGATCACTCAACGTACACACACTTCCTCCCCACACACACAATAAAGATATGATTTGCAACCACACTATGAATTTTTTTTGTTGACGAGTTGGTTAAGTATTTAAAACTAGCTATATTACCATATTTAAATATGAATGAGCATGGAATTCAAGAAAGGAATATATCTGTATGTATAGACCTGCCATCTGTATCATCCATGCAGACTGTGCATCTCACCTAGGGTCGCCAAAAATTCAATTCAATAGATAAAAAAATATATAAAACAAAAATCTTTCCTCATGCAGAATTCCAGTGAAATGACTGGTACAGAGCCCTATTTTGCCTAGCAATAGCACTCCATTGCAACTTCATAGTACACACATCAGCCATAACATTACAATGCATTATGCCGAATACAGTGTAGTTATTGGGCATGACTCCACAAGACCTCCGGGAGTAACATAATAAGTTAAAGGGAAACAATATCACACAATAGTTATCAGAAATATTTATTTCTGGTAACTATTTTCTTTTAAATCCAAATGTTAATATGACAATATCTTTGATGAAAACCTCCTGCAACAGTAATAACTGCGCTGCTGTATGCACGTTCTTCAAACACACAATCAGGGGATCGCGGAATTACTCATAGATGCTCCCGGCCTCCTGCAGGGATTTGCAGCAATTTGGTTGAGCACCTTTATCAAATGCTTCAGTGAAAACACAGTTCTAGCCTAGTCTGATTGCATTTAAGGTCAGGTAACAGGGCAGGTCTTTCCATTACAGACAGGGCTGCTCGCCTCTTGCGTAAATAAATAAATAAATAAATAAATAAGCTTTTGCACAGTTACGAGATATTGGGGCTGTTTGTATGGTCATTATTTACATATGGTCATGTGTATTTCTCTACAGTGTATATTCTGTTTGGATGACGAATTCCAGAAAAAAAAATGACTTAGGTGTTGCATCACAATGCTACAAGCCACCGCAACATATTTGGAGCACCTTGGCATTGAATATACCTAATATCCATTCTTCCAAAAAATACTCTAGAATAAAATATGAATTAAATATTTCTTTATAATGATGAAGCCGTTCCCTGAGACCGTTGTTGCAGAATTTTTTGAAACATCGTGACCATGTTACAGATGTTGGAATTCTGTTGGAATTAGGTTGTTTTTAAAGTTAGAATTTCGTGAAATGGTGTTGACTAGATGACAGAGTGATAGCGTTAAATGAACGACCCCAACATTATGGTGTTCAAGTATGACTTCAAAACAACATAATAGATTACATTTTATCTCTCAACTGAAATACATGACTTAAATGCTCCTACTTTAGACACGATTTATTTATTTATTTATTTATTTATTTATTTATTTAATGTGACTAAGCCGCACCTGGGCCACGGTGAACATGAGTCACTTGTCCACAAGCAAACCTACCTGCAGCTGATGCTTGTAAGTGAACATATACTACTGTGTCAAACAATGAGCACTGCAAAATAACTACTCAAATAATAAATATATATATAATAAATAAAGAAAAACAATTGACATCAGATGTACACACATTTACAGGATGTGCAGCTCTGTTCTGTAAAAGCTGGGATTTTGTAGTTTGGACAACACCAAATCCCAGTACAAAAGCAAAATAAAACATATTGCATAAAAAACATCTAGTACATCAGGGAACGCATATTCCACACCCTGTAGATATAGCCTTCATTTTTATGCCAGTTACTTAAGGGCTCGGGTTGTCATTCACACACTACGGGTAACTGGAACGTCTAACCTTCAGTCTTTGGACTGTGGGAGGAATCCAGCCAAGCACGAGTAGAACATGCAAACTCCATGCACACAGACCCAGGACGGGAACTGAACACGTACCTTGGAGGTACAAGGCGACAGTGCTAACCACTATACCACTGTGCCACCTGTATGGATCGTGACCTGCCTAAATTAGTACGACCAATATAATTCACTGATTTGTCCACCTTTGTGTTGTTTAATAACCTTTTTTTTTTTCACTTAAAATGATTTCCATTTTCTTTGCGTCCTGCTGCTGCAATGATTATTTGTGCTTTTGCTGCATTTGGGATGCAAGATGCACTCCGTGGTGCACATGAATTGTGTACGGGAAGCTGTTGTGTTCGGTCCACCCTGTTTCATCCTGTTCTCTGATCAGATTTCTGAAGTCAGTTATAAATCTGTGATTACATGGATGAATATACAGCCAGAATAGACATTAATACTATAAATACATATTGGTATTCAGTTTTTTTTTGGGGGGGGGGGGGGGTTGTGTTATTTTTTTAAATGCATCCTAATGAAAATGTTTAGTGTGCATTAGTTTGGAGACATTGCAAACTATATAAGTGTTATACAGTGTTACTGTTTCTGCTAGGTTATGCTCTGTAAATGGCGGCAGAGTCATCCTGGAGGAGATCCTCACTCCCATCAGGATAGAAGTGTTTCATCTTAGGGTAAAGGTGCTCAGTCAGAAAAGCATTGTATTGATTTGCAGTTTCATTTAAAAGAACAAGCGAGGCCCAAGCGTATGGCTGCAAAATGCCTTCACAGCATAGCGGGGTCACCAGACCCCCACAGTGTCAATTCACTCCTGTACTGTTCTCTTTGAGAATGCCACGCATGCACTCAGCCACATCCTGAGAATATAGTGAAGGATGACTCATCTGACCAGATGACCTTTTTCACATCTCTCTAGACCACTGCCTTTGTTTTGTTTTTTTGGACTCTTAAAAGATGCATTTGTCTTTGGAAAAAGGGAACTATGAGCTACAGCCATGTTGATGTGTTGAAAAATTTGATCATGTCCTGCTTTGCCTGAAGAACTAGGGAAGCTAGATTGATTTAATCAATGTAGCTAAATTACAGTTAGATAAATGAAGCTTTTGTAGAGCACATAGGATATATCTATATATTTAGGTATTTGGCAGACACCCTTATCCAGAGTGACTTACATTTGTATTTCATTATACATATGAGCAGTTGAGGGTTAAGGGCCCAACAGGGACAACTTGTCAGGCATGGGATTTGAACCTGGGACCTTCCGAACCGTAGTCCAATGGCTTTCTGTTTATGCCTATATACTGTATATATGGCTTCAATGAATGCTTCAGTGAAAACACAGTTCCAGCCTATATATAGAATATATATATAGCGGCACAGTGACTCATTGGTTAGCACTGTTAGTGGTTAGCACTAGTGCTTTGCACCTCCAGGGTCTGTGTTCCGTCCATTTCCGCCTTGAGCCTGTGTGGATGGAGTTTGCATGTTCGCCTTGTGCTTAGTGTGTTTCCTCCCGTACTCTGGTTACCACCCACAGTTCATGCATTTTAGGCTGATAGGGTGTGAATGTTATAAATACAACATATGTATATATGTATATGTAATAAATACAATGGTCGCCACTGGTCTCTATGTCCATAGTCGGACTAGAAAGGTTCTTAGATTGATGGATGAATACAGTATACAGTATATAGTATACATATACACACACTACAGCCCAAAAGTTTGGGATCACTTGAAAATTTCTTTGTTCTCGTTTAATGATTTCTTTTCTACATTCTACAACAATACCGAGGATTTAAAATATAACACATATAGAATTAGGTAATTATGCAACAACAACAGCAACAACAGTCAGTTGTTATTTCAAGACACAGAGGTCAGCCTTTCTGGAATAGTTCTTACAAGAGCAGTAATGTCAAGTGCATTTGCAAAACCCATCCATCACCATAATGAAACTGGCTCTCATGAAGTCCAAAAACGTACCTCTGCTGCACTGTAACAAAAAAAACGGTAAATTTTACGGTAAAAAAACTGTTGTGGTTGCCAGAATTTTACCGTAAAAAATACGGTACCACCGTTATTGCACTGTAAAAAAAATTAACCGTAAATTTGGCAGACGTCTACCGTAAAAAATATGGCAACAGTGTTTTTGGTTGTACTCATTATACTTTATAGATTTTTTTTTTTCCAGCCCGGCCAGGAATCAAACTCAGACCCTGGAGGTGCAAGGCGACAGTGCTAACCACCATGCTTGCGATGCAAGTGTTGTCGTTGTTGGTCTTCCTCGGTTTCCCCACGTCCCACCGCACAACTTGCACTCCAACAATGACACCACTTACGTAGCAAGCATGGTAGTGTAGTGGTTAGCACTGTCGCCTTGCACCTCCAGGATCTGGGTTTGATTCTCAAACAAAAGAACAATTAAAATCCGTAATATATGCAGTATAATGAGTGTGATCCCGTAGAACCAAAAACATTGCTACCGTATTTTTTACAGTAAACTTCTGGCAACCACAGCTGCCGTTCTTTTATCGTAAAATTTACGCTTTGTTTTTTTACAGTGCAATAACGGTGCTAACGTGTTTTTTTACAGTAAAATTCTGGCAACCACAGCTGCCAGTTTTTTATCGTAAAATTTTTTTTTTTTACAGTGTGCAGAGAAGTTCATTTAGAGTTACCAGCCTCAAGAATCACCGATTAACAAACAGCACCTCGGATTAGAGCCGTTAGGCTTTACAGATCATGAGTAGTAGATACATCTCAATATCAAATGTTCAGAGGAGATTATTGCATATTGCTTGTATATGATGTACTGTATATAATGTAGAAAGAAATAAAAATCAGGAACGACCATGTTACAGTAGAAAGTGATCCCAAACTTTCACGCGGTAGTGTATATACAGTATATAAAAAATGTCCAATCCTCTTGAGATCACATTTCACTAATTTGCTTTTATTCAAATCTGACTTGGGTATCAGTGCGCCGCTCAATTCTCTCAGTTTGGTATGACTTGGTATATAAATAAGGTAGGTGGTGGTCAGTCCAGGCAATCTTATAAATTTCTCATCATGTCAACACTTATTCTTAGAATTACCTCAGCTATCTAGCTGTTCCTAGAACAAAACTGTTGCATGGTTGATCCCAAATAGCATAAAATGGAAAGCAAGTGAGCGTAAGTTTACATTATCAGATGCTGAAAGTGCTTCCGTGGTTGCTATTTCAATGTGGATTTTAGCTGCTTTCCTTCTTTCCGGTACTGTGTAATGTATCTTTCTGACCTTACCGGCCTACTTTCACCTGTGATTTTATTTGCTGTGTTAATGAATGTTCAGTAATAGTGTTTACAGTTGTAAATGAAGAAGCACATTTGCCCCTGATTTAATTAGGAACCATTGGAGGGCAGTGGTGAGTGGCAGAAGATGTCACTTGGGGGTCTAGTGTGTGTGTGTGTGTGTGTGTGTGTGTGTGTGTGTGTGGGTGTGTGTGTGCGCGCTAAATTAAAGCTTGCATGTTGACAGCATTTACATAAACACAAGTCACACAGTCACACAAATGCCCAGAGCTTTTGCCTCTCATCAGGGGTTTAATAGACAAATAACAGAGCAGAGGGGAAAAGATGAGGTTAATTCTGACCTTTGACCTGCCCTATTAACAGCACAATGGTGAAAGGTGGCAGCCATGCACATCCTCCTCAAAGGAGAGTTTCAGCACAGAGGCCCTGAGGCATGCACCCTGTTGGATCCCAAATCAATGCGCTTTATCCCAGATCACCCCAAAGCCTCAGCAACCCCCCCCCCCCCCCGATCCAGCTTTAAATAATCCCCATTGCACACATCCCACCACTAATCTCAGTCATTAATCACAATGATACTGATTTGGTCTTATTCAATATATCTGTCTTTTATGCCAACTAACTTTTCCACAGATCAAGATGCAGCAAACGGTAAAGTTATGCTTAATAATCAAAATAATGTTTTAGTGACTAGGCTTCACATACTGAGACACAGGATGACCATAAGAGTAACAATGATAACTATTATAGCTAAAACAATTAAGAAAGGAATAAACCATTACGGATGCACTTTTACAGAAAAATAATCAATAATTACAACTTTGGTCATTAACCAGATGTTATTTTTAAATCCGTGTGAAACTGAGTGGGAAAACGTATTAGAATCAAGGCATCAACGCAAACCTTCTTCATAGAGGAGATCATGGTTATATAAATGTAATGTGAAAATAATGATCATTTTGCACTCATAAGGAGGTTTGAGGGTTATCAAACACCTGATGTAAGCTGCAGCTCAGTAAAGCTGAGAAAGTCCCTTTGGGTAAATTCTCAGTTAGATATAATGCAGATTTTGATACTCCAGTAGTCTGACGTATTGATCTGTCAGGCATGTTTTTTTTTTTAATAAGCAGAAATATTTTGAACAATTATGCAGCCATGGTTCTCATATATTTGTACCCAACCATATGTAGTTTACAATTTGGCTACTTCTACATTAGCTGTTATTAGGGAAAACAAGATTAAAGATATGTAGAAAAGAAGAAAAAAGTTGCAGTGAATTAATTTATAAAAGCTGTTTATTTAAGATAGCCTTATATCAATCTCAGCATCATGAATTTCAATACCATGAATCCATGATGCGCCGCATGCTCATGAACCTCATGCCGCCCATTCTCATCATTTCCCTGAAGCTCCTGTACTCTCCGGGCCTGAAGTACCACATCTTTCCTCTGTAGTTGGGGTGTTCGTATAAGAGCCAGTGACCGTCCATGACGTGACAGGACATGCAGCCGTTGTACCAATGGTAGCGGTCAATGAAGGAGTCACAGTCATCGGTCATGTCCATCATGCGACCCATGAAGTTCTCCCTGTCGTAAACTCTCATTCTGTAGGAGCCCTTGTGCTGCTATGGAGAAGAATCGCATCACTTTTAGGCAAACCTCTATATCTGAGCACGTACACTGATCAGGCACAACATTAACACCACATAACATTAACACACTGATTATCGATCCTGGTGACAGAGTTGTGAGCACCCATGGCTCCAAAGAGCCAATTCAGCACAACTAGCTGAAAGAAATGCAATGCTGGTCAGGAAAGAAAGGCACCAGAACAGCCGATGCAAGGAGCCCAAGGCTGTGGGCCAAGGGAGTGTTCAAAATCCGTTGGGATGTACTTGATGAACAAGTCCCTAACCTGAAACCCACAGCAACCAAAGAATCCGCTTCCAGACACCACAGCATACCCCCAGATATCTCGTGGAGCCGGCGCTGGAGCCAGAGCTGCCCAGGTGGCATAATGAAAACCTACACCATACCGGTATTGTTTTGCGTTGTAACGTTAAGGCTGATCAGTGTACAGTAAAACATTGTTGTCTTTCTTCTAACAAGACAAATGTAATTGGTTGGCTAATTATCAATTTTTCAAAATGTGTCAGAGCAAGAAAAGCATGAAACTGTGCAGTGCTGTGGTCTCTGGTTTTGAAATTCAAACCACTGCACAGTTAATGATCATACCATCGGGATCATGCGGCAAGACCTGATCCAGTTGTTCATTCCCCAGCCCCACATGTTCATGTAGTCTGCATATTCGCCCTTTCTCAGGAAATACTGGTTTCCCGTGAAGTTGGAGCGATCGTAGACCATCCAGCATCCACTTTGAACTCTGCAGGAGTAGCAGCGGCTCATGTAATAGGACATATCGGAACAGTCACCGCTACACTCATAGGAGCGGCCCGTGAAGTTCCTGTCCTCATAAAAGATGACCTGTTTGAAAAGAAAAAAAGAATGCAATTTAACGAATGAGTTTAGCTGAAGAATTTAAATTTTGTGCATTTCTTGCGGGTGTGTACCTTTCCCATCATTTTGAGCTGTCTGTTTTTGCTCGTCAGTGCTTGACCGGCTAAACTGATGTCCTGCCAGGTTTAACTCTCGCATTTATACCTGTTGAGCCCCAAACAATTTGGCACACCTATTGTCTAAACTCCTGACCAAGCAACATAGCTCAGGGGCCCATGGAGAGATGTAGGGCTTTTGCTGAGATTTCATGTGACTTGGTCTTCAGGGACTTTAGAATGGACACCATAGGCAACACAATGTATTTCTGTTTATTTTTAAAATGCATTGTTTTGGTCTATACATGCAGGAGGCATGCTAGGGTCATCTACGGTTTTGTTACTGTTGTTACCTGATTCCTGAATACCCGGCTGAATAAATGCTCTTTAATAACAGATTCTAACACAAATAACAGTTCTATATAGGCGAGAAAAGCCAACCTCGTCATCCCACCTCGTCATCGTTAGCACTTTTTGCTTGTAGAAGCTGGATGACTCAGCAAAATGATTGTACTTTATTCACAGATGTGGATTTAATAAAATACTTCAAATAATTTGCATTAAAATTCATCCTAGCTGAAGATATAGCAGTACAAATGGGGGGCCCACTATTTGTTTTCTTTTTTCCAGAAAGGTTCGGATGGCATCTGGTTTATACTACTGTAGAGATTATGTGTATTATGACTGAGGTCCTGTGTGATGCACCAAAAATGTAGTACAAGCCAATATGTCTTGCCTTTCAAGCATTTGTAAGTGAGTGGATTTGAACATGAGTATGTTTTTGCAGTATGAGTATGTTTCATCTTTAGTAATTGCCTGGTCAGGGTTATTTTTTAGACTTTAGGGATATATATAGTATATACAGGGTGGGCCATTTATATGGATACACCATAATAAAATGGGAATGGTTTGTGATATTAATGTCCTGTTTGTGGCACATTAGTATATGTGAGGGGGAAAACTTTTCAAGATGGGTGGTGACCATGGTGGCCATTTGGAAGTCGGCCATCTTGGATCCAACTTTTGTTTTTTCAATAGGAAGAGGGTCATGTGACACATCAAACTTATTGGGAATTTCGCAAGAAAAACAATGGTGTGCTTGGTTTTAACGTAACTTTATTCTTTCATGAGTTATTTACAAGTGTCTGACCACTTATAAAATGTGTTCAATGTGCTGCCCATTGTGATGGATTGTCAATGTCTCTTCTCCCACTCTTCACACACTGATAGTAACACCGCAGGAGAAATGCCAGCACAGGCTTCCAGTATCGGTAGTTTCAGGTGCTGCACATCTCGTATCTTCACACCATAGACAATTGCCTTCAGATGACCCCAAAGATAAAAGTCTAAGGGGGTCAGATCGGGAGACCTTGGGGGCCATTCAACTGGCCCACGATGACCAATCCACTTTTCAGGAAACTCTTCATCTAGGAATGCTCGGACCTGACACCCATAATGTGGTGGTGCACCATCTTGCTGGAAAAATTCAGGGAACGTGCCAGCTTCAGCGCATAAAGAGGGAAACACATCATCATGTAGCAATTTCAAATATCCAGTGGCCTTGAGGTTTCCATTGATGAAGAATGGCCCCATTATCTTTGTACCCAATATACCACAGCATACCATCACTTTTTTTGTTCCAACAGTCTTGGAGGGATCTATCCAATGTGGGTTAGTGTCAGACCAGCTGAATGGCCCCCAAGGTCTCCCGATCTGACCCCCTTAGACTTTTATCTTTGGGGTCATCTGAAGGCAATTGTCTATGGTGTGAAGATAGGAGATGTGCAGCACCTGAAACTACGGATACTGGAAGCCTGTGCTGGCATTTCTCCTGCGGTGTTGCTATCAGAGTGAGAAGAGTGGGAGAAGAGGGTTGCATTGACAATCCATCACAATGGGCAGCACATTGAACACATTTTATAAGTGGTCAGAAACTTGTAAATAACTCATGAAAGATTAAAGTTACGTTAAAACCAAAATTCCCAATAAGTTTGATGTGTCACATGACCCTCTTCCTATTGAAAAAACAAAAGTTGGATCCAAGATGGCCGACTTCCAAATGGCCACCATGGTCACCAACCATCTTGAAAAGTTTGCCCCCTCACATTTACTAATGTGCCACAAACAGGACGTTAATATCACCAACCATTCCCATTTTATTAAGGTGTGTCCATATAAATGGCCGACCCTGTATATGAACAAGGAATGCTGCAAAAACACACACATATACAAGTCTCTTCTGCTTGTTGCCTGTCCTTAGCAGTGGTTTCCTAGCAGATATTCTACCATGAAGGCCTGATTCACACAGTCTCCTCTTAACAGTTGTTCTAGAGACGTGTCTGCTGCTAGAACTCTGTGTGGCATTGACCTGCTCTCTGATCTGAGTTGCTGTTAACCTGCGATTTCTGAGGCTGGTGACTTGGATGAACTTATCCTCCGCAGCAGAGGTGACTCTTGGTCTTCCTTTCCTGGGGCGGTCCGCATGTGAGCTGCACTTGGGGACACTTTCAAAGTTTTCCCAATTTTTCGGACTTACTGACCTTCATTTCTTAAATGTCATCATATCTAACACAATAATAAATGTGTTAGATATGATGACATATCCAAAAACTCAATTGTACAGTTCCATGTCTGAAGCCTCCTCCATTGACACACACTGCAAGACTTCTATATAAAAACTATTTTAAAACTGTTCATTAACCAATGCTGTGAGACTGGCACGGATCTATGCAGCTTGAGGTTTAAGAGTTAAAATGTGACATCAAAGCATAATGTAAAGGTTGAGTTCCTCGTCTTCTTTTTCTCTTTTTCTCTTTTTTAGGCTGCTTGCAAAACAACCAGATGCATCCTGCCACCAACTGTATCGGAGATTATGCATGCAAGTGCCCTCAGGTCCAGTACAACATTATTAATGTAAAAGGATGACCAGTGGGGGATTGTGGGTGGGGAGCAAGCCTACTTGGGCATCATATGAATCATTCATGCCTAGTGTGAAAACATATTTAAAAACTACCCCCCTCTTTGTGTCTGTTTCAGATGTGGACATTTGGATCACTAAATATTAACATATTAATGGTATTTTTGTACATTAAATGAACAGAGATGGTAGTGATTTGTTCACTAGACCATATGACTGTGGGAGACGCAGATCTCAAACAGCCGATTAAATGTCCTGATCAGACAGCTGAACGTTTCCATTCTACAGCCGATTGCTATCTGGAGGCTGGTTTGTTTGGGTGCCTTCATCATGTCCATCTTGCAGCCTTTTTCCAAAACACATGAAAGTAATTTCCTACAGAGGAAAAGGGAGGCTGGGGTCTGTGTAGGAGTGACTGTGTGTGCTTTTTGTTCCCTGAACACTGTAAGCCTGCAAAAAGGAAGAGGAAAAAAACTAATTTTAATAGTCATTTTGGATTATATCCCACTGACTGAGAATGTCCATCTGTAGACACCCATTAATCATGTTTGGACATTTGTGTCTGGCAATTCTCAGGTTGGAGGAAGAAAGACAATGTGAGAGCCTCATTCCATCTAGAGATTCGGCCATGTGGAAGTCACTTTTTGCAAACAGTACATCCACAGAAAAACAGAAGGATGGGCGTATACTGATTTTAAAATTTTTGACATTTCAATGCCATTTATTTAAACAACGCCTTTTTCAACAGGTTAATGTTTAACTTTCTAAAAAAAACAAGGAAATGTTCCCACCAGTGCCACGGGTTAATTAATGATGATGTCAAGGATAGTTTGTGTTCCCATCCAGTAGTGGAAAATATCTGGGGTATTATTAAATTGTACTATATATATATATTATTATATATAGCATTATTTCAGTGCATTATTTTAGTTATTTTAGTTATACATTCTGGAGTGTTTGAAATTTAATACTTTACTGGTACTCCCAGCTAATCACATTTCCAAGCAAAAGCAGTGGAACCCTGCATGAAGTGAGATGTTTTTTTTTTTATATATGAGCAATTTATGCTATAATTCTTATTGTACAACAGTTCATTTCTACAGAGTAATCTGATTGGATAAGAGGCATTCTTCAAGTGGTGATATAGAGCATAACACCACACAGATGTTGCACTATACTGTATGCATCACTCCGCATCACAGATGTTCTAACAATTGCCAGTTACACAAACTGTTGGTCACCAGCATGGGTTCCACAGTACTGGAAAGAGGGAAGAACAACCGCCTACCAAAACCTATGCTCAATACCAGTCACGAAAGCAAGTAAATACATATATTAATGTTATGTCATATTAAGCAACACTTTGTCTCCTTAGTAATTGCTTCTAAGATGTTCCAAATTGACTTTGGCACAGATTGGCCTCTGTGTATTTCTGTGTATGGCTAACTCAAGCTACAAAGCTAACAAGATAGAATCCCAAATCCCACTCATAACTATAACTCATAACTCATAATCAAGGGCATTACTTGGTAGGGATTTTACACACTACATAGGGATTTGTACACCCTATAGCACACTAGCTTTCCAATGAATGCTATTTGGGATTAAATCTGGAACCGGAAGTTAGCTGATATTCTAAAGCAAATTACTCACTCACTCACTCATAATCTATACCGCTTTATCCTGTATTCAGGGTCACGGGGAGCCTGGAGCCTATCCCAGGAGGCTTAGGGCATAAGGCAGGGTACACCCTGGACAAGGTGCTAATCCATCGCAGGGCACAGACACACACACTCGCACACTACAGGCAAATTGGGAATGTATGTCTTTGGACTGTGGGAGGAAACTGGAGTACCCAGAGGAAACCCACCAAGCACGGGCAGAACATGCAAACTCCATGCACACAGAGACAGGAATTGAATTATGTTGAAACATAAAATAAATCTCAAATGTTTCTGCAAAACACACCACCTCCATGGATTATTCTCCTCACCTATTGCAAACATAGTACCAGTAAGAATTTAAATCTACATTCACCCCTGTTAATTTCTGTCAGTAACTAACTGTTGGTCAACAGCTCAATGCAGGTTCAGCCAGTTGTGGAAGGATATGTGTAACCTCACTTAATCATCGTCTATACAGCTGTGTACAGGGTCAGGGGATGCCTGAAGCCAATCCCAGGAGACAGGGCGCAATGCAGGGTACACCGTGGACACACACACACACACACACACACATTCAAATCATTATCTGTTAATAGTAAATGCGTTTGTAAAACTGTTGTATAAAAGCAATATCACACAGAAGGTCGTGTTGTACTAAATATCCGCATGGCTGATAGTTCAAAAGCTCTCACCTCTGTGTGATATTGCTTTTCTTATTCTCTTGGTAGAGACAGTAATTTGGCTTCTTATTAAATGTAAGTGCTTAAAACTTTGTCAATATAATGGATATTTTATATTCAAATTAGTAAAAATGTTTAAAATATGTTTAATATAATATAATAGTCATATATATTCATATTAAAGTCATTGTATAATAAGTAATATTACATCAATTATTATATGTATTATATTTTCACTTGCTAAAATGTATTTCCTTCAGGGCACTGCTATAAAGTTTTTATTGCATAATTTTTACTACAAAGATGTTCCTATACAGTCCGGTTTACAATTTTGTAATCTGCAGTCATGTAGAAAATGGGGTGATATAAACAGGACCATTATTGCAGCCTTGAGGTAATAAGGGTATTTTTCTGTCCCTTAGCATTTCCATGCTATTTGCCATGAATGTGTTTGTAAATGTCTCATCATTCTGCTGTTGGTGGTTTTTAGATGAGTATCGAAGCTGTGGACTTTTTTAAGCTCTTGAGAGTTGCAAAATGCTACCAGCTCCCATTCGGACCGTGGCTCTCTAGACATTTGACTTTTTTAGAGCATGGATGTCAGGGAGAGTGATTGAGAGAATGACTCAGATCAGCTAGTATTACACAGCTTGGTGTTGTACTCTGTGATGGAGAGATGTGAGGAAAATCTTCAGTATGGTCCAAACTGAAAAATACAAGCTTACATAAGGGATTTCAACAAGAAAATGTTGAAAAATGATATTCAAAACTAAAGTAGAGGTATATAACTAGAGATATAGCCTGTGTCCGGGCTATATCTATATATCTATATCTATATATAGCCTGAATAATATGTCACTAAAACATATTATTCTCCCACCCCTTTACTTGCATTTTAAATGCATTAGTTACAGGACACAGCTCGGATTCTTCCATCAAAGAATACCAACCCAGGCAAAGACTATAACGGAATTCTAGTACCAGCTAACAGGATATGTGAACCATACTGTATGTCCTGACATTCAGGTCACATGATTGAACACATACAATGTGCACATATTCAGTGGAGACGGGTCAGTCACCGTAGGTCACCTCTGGGATCCTGTGCTGAAAGAAGAGATAGAGGAAAACTTTATGCATCAGCATAGATGTGTGTGCGTATGCTGAGTGTGTGTGGTTTATCCATGTGTGCAGCTGGGAGATAATAGAGTGTGGCAGTGGAATCTAGACAAATAAAAGCCACAGCAAATAAAACTAAAAGCAGAGACATAAAATAAAGGCCAACTCACATCAAATGTGTTTCTAAAGCATTTTTCCCCTGACACACATCAAAAGCACATCACAAAGCAGCTCCACTTTAACGATTTTAAAGATTATTACAATCCGCACCAATCATGCTGCAAACTGTAGGTTCCTTAATAGGGGTTTCGTTGACGAGGTTGTGAATTTGAGGCCAGAAAAACATGAAGCACACTAATGAGTTGAAACTTTTTTTTTTTTTTGGAGGATTCTAATCATACCAGATGCATGTTAATGGACTTGCAACAATAAGGATTTTTAGTGTTTGTGAGGAATTTTCGAATACAGTATTAGGGTGGAATTGACAAATAAACTAAAACAAACACCTATTGTATGCTAAACTGTTTTCAATTTTTGAAACTATCACTATACATCTTCAGTGGACTCGTGTCCAATTCAGGGTGTTTTTCCACTTCACGCCTAGCAATCCCAGAATAGGCTTTGGATGATCCATGATGTTGATAAACCAGCGTGTTGGTGATACTGTAAGTACAGAGCTGTGCAAAAGTCTTCAGCTACCCCTCATTTCCTCATATTATAAAAATCTAAATCTATGTAAATTAAATGAAAGAAATGGGAACACATGTTCACTGCAACAGGCTGCAAAGAGCCTAAAAATGACCTTCAGCAGCGACCTCATTTCCCCTCTCGTCTGTTCCAACCACTCAGCATTCAGCATCACCAGTATAATAATCACTGATCTGATCATCCATCATCATCTGCACCTGTTTCTCACTGGTTCATGCCTTAAGTTAGATGTTTTTTAAGATCAAATGATTCATAGGTCACTGAAAACAGAAAACATTGCCCTGAAACTGGTCAGGTACAGGGACTGGACTGAAAATGAGAACCAAAACTTGCTAAAAAATGAGAGCGAAAACCATTTTGGGAATTCTGGAGACCTATTCCTCAAGACTGCATTAAAAATACAAGAACGTCTAGCTCTTTGGAAGCAAAATATGAAGAAATGAGGGGTGGCTCAAGACTTTTTCACAGTACTATATCTCAATTTTAAAATAAGCAGTAACCAGAATTCACTACATTAAATATTTTCCAAAGTATTTCTTAGCTTTCATGAGTTCGCCACAGTAAATCACATAAGTAGAAATGCTGGGCATGGAGGTGCAGTGGGCAGCAATGCTGACACAGCTCCAGAGCCCCCAGTTCGACCCTGACCTTGAGTTATTTGCTGGGTTTGTTTGCATAATTTCTCTGCGTCCATGTGGGTTTCAACCAGTTTCTCTGTTACTTCTCTTTTAACATTTCAAACTGCTACTAAAAATTATACATTATGCCTCACTGATTCCCAGCGTTTTGTATAAACAGTACAGAGGCAGAATCAGAAGTCGAGGTTGTCGTGCCTTTAAACCCCAGTGTGGAGGTAGTGACTGGAACGAAACATGATCTGTGTAAAAGGGGAAGCTCCCCGTTGTGGAATGAGAGTTCCACTGAGAAGTTTGAAAAACAGCAAACAGTTAGACGTTACCCCACTGACTAGACAAACCCTCGACATTTCTAGCACAACAATTAACAGGATCACCTGAGATTAAGATTGATCAGTACTGCAAATGCTTATATATTGAAAGGTACAGTTTCCAGCTCATCTATCAAAGCCTATCCTAGAAAGGACAAAAGAAGGATTTAAACTGTGTTTAGTAGTTAAGCAACACATCTGTTGGAAATAGCAGCAAACTGGGGAAAGAGTGATGTTTGCAAGTTCCTTACCCTGCGAGAGTGTTCCATTTGTAGTTATGTAAATTTGCACGCCTAGCAAAAGCACCTCAGCTCTCAGTTCACCTACCGTTTCTGTTGTTAAAGCAAACATACTGTACTAAGGGCATGTCCTATGCATATATTCCGAATACAAGACTTCACCACATTCCTTACAACCACACACAGAGCTGGTTAACATTGGATTTGTGGGTTGAGAGTTTATACCATTTCTGCCTAAAAGTACCTAATGACTGTTTAGTTGATATTATGCTCCATAGAAATGTCAACTAAAGCCATCTTGAAGCCTTCTTTTCTGACCCAGTGGCGTTCCACATGGCTTTCCTCTTTTGCAATGCTGGTATGGTGTCAGCCTTGTCCAGTGCCACAAAACCTCTACAGTCAACTTCAAATTCCATTCTTTGTAAAAAAAAAATGACAGTTTATAATAACTTGCTTTCTCACCTACTGTATAGTATCTAGCAGTGGCGGCCGGTCAATATGGGGCGCAGGGGCGCCGCCCCCCCTTAAAGTTAGGCAGAGAAGAATGCTACTTTAACATGTAAATATTTAACATAATAATTATTTATTTTAATAATGAAATAAAGTCATTAGTCACAATATTTCGCGGTATTTCTTAATAGAATTTATTTACAATTTAAAAAACTCTAAACTGTATTATGTTCATTTGTGTTCGTGTACGCGGGGCGCCGGACAAACGAGTGTCTGTGTGACTTGAGGCTGAGCTCTGATTGGATTTCTTCAAATCATCCTTGGGACGCAGCACTGTGGGCCCCGAACCCTCCCACTTTTGTTCTTAGCGAATCAATATTGGTTTTACATATTTGGGCTCATGTGATTGGACCAATGAAGAAAGGAGAGCAAAATTTATTTTCAAATAGAGCCACTGGCCTGTGTTTATGCAGCTTTTGTTTGTTTTTGTGCATTTGTGTGCTTTTCATTACTGACAATAAAAACACTTTAAACTTCAATTCATTGTTTTAAAGTACATTTATTGCATGATTTATTTCATACTAGCAGTAATGATGCTTAATCACCTGATGAATGGCTATTTACAGGTGATTATTAAAAGTTTAATTTTAATTTTATTCGAATCTGGTCCGAAAATTTTTTGCACCAGCCGCTACTGGTATCTAGTCATTCTTTCCACCATCAAATCCAATAGGATTATATTCTTTAGTTAGTCAAATACTGAGTCTGCCAGGCCCTCGCCCAGATCTCATGCTTTGGTTAAAAATCCCAGCTAGTCACTCACACTTAAAAAAGCAATGGTCTTCTAGGATGGAATATGCTTGCTACTTGCTAAATTCATCCTTCACACTTGCTAGGCAGCCTTGACTGGTTGAGGGAGCTGAGCCAGCTGGCAAAAGCTCTGATTTTTTTTTTTTTTTTTTTTTTTTGATGTTCCATTCTTTAACCTGCTGTTGGACCTGCATTAGATGGTTGGGATTGCTGTTCCTAAAACATTACAATGGAGTCTCTTGATAATTGTGCTTCATTGACCCAAACGTTGTTGGGCTGAAGCACATTATTGCCTAGTTCTTGAGCTTCTCTAGACCTTGCAGGATATTCTTGGGATAATTACCAAATTAATTGCTCATTCTTATTCTAAATATAAAGTAGGGCTGATTTTCTAAGAGGCATCTAGAATTAACAAGTATCTTGCTCATCTACATATGCAAATCAACATGATCAACTGAAAAGCAATTGACTCTTGTGTGTTTAGCAGTCCATTATCTTCGATTTTTAAAAACCTTTATATAACTTCGATTCTTACACATATTATAATAGAGAAAGTGTTACCACTTAACTGCTATGCTAAAATAGGCATCCTCACCATGAGACCTGATGTAATTACTACACTGCAAGTATTCACTCGGGTCTTCATTACCGGCCAGATGAATATGCATTACTTTTTTTTTTTTTACACAAACTCCACAAATCCCCTTAAGACATATTAATGCGGCAAATTTTTACATTGGCTTGATGTGAACAGAGACAGGAAACAATTGTGCTGTTACCTGACAAAGGCCAAAGCCACAAGCACTGTTTTAAAGTAGTTTTTTGTCAGAAAGAATCACAAACTTAATGCTTGATTAATTCTTTTCCAGAAGATAAAATGGCCATGAAATTAGTCTTTTTTTCAGGATTGCCAAACATTTGTGCAATAACAGTTGTGAATATTTCATTAGCTATTTTTGCTTCTTATTGCAAACACAACAAAATGCAAATTACTGTACAATTATTATACAGACTGTCCTAGGGAGAAAATGACTATAATTATTTAAGGGTCTCCAAGTCAAGACTTGTGATTAAATTTCTCATGAATGAGGGCAGAAAACTGACATTTACAGAAGACTTTGAACTCGATACGATGATGAGACTCTTGGCTGCATTAAAGCATTTGAATAGTGCAAATGTTTTAAAGGACACCAAATGTCCTTGAATGACGATCCCACTGCAGACGTTATCATGGTCTTCTAAGGAGCAGAACAACGAAATCCTTGAAAATCGACGGATAACTTGTCGCCAACTTGCAGAAGAGACGCATCTGTCTGTTGGAATCATACACACAATCATTCATAGAGATTCATGAACACCACTTGCAATACTAATAAAGCTACCTTTAAATGAGTGTATAGAAAAAATTTATATTAAGACAATTTCTAAGCTTTTTTTAAAAACATTTTAAGCCATGATTTGATTTGCTTTGTTGGCAGATAAGTATGCTATTTATTTATATTACTAAATAGATTAAGCAAGGAATTCTGGGTAATGGAACCAATCCTAGCTTCATCTGTAAAGATAAAGTCACGCAGGATGGCATCAGTGTCTATTTGAAAAAGTCCCTCTCTTGTTCCTCTGAGCATATGGGGCTCCTTCCTCCTCGACCTTCTCGACCCTCAATCCTATGTAGACCATCAAAAAGCACATGTAGCCCTTAAAGCTCAGAGCATTTTAGGCATTATTTGTTTAGCTGTTTATATATATATAGAGCTCTGGATTGTGCAGTATAGAGCGCTCTTTTTTTTTTTCAATACAAAATGGGAAATATAATTAACTGAATTTTAGTTCATTTTAACCATATACCCAAAATATGACTAATTAAAAAATCAGAAAATGGGCCATATAAGCAAAGAAATAGCACAGATACAGTACACATGATTACGTGTTTTTCCGGCTTCTAACAGTGATAATTTTTGCCCAATTTAAAGTCTGAAGCCTCCCTATTACCACACACCAGTAAGGCTTTTAAGCACATATTTTATATTTTAATTGTCATTGAACTATGTTGTGTAGTCGGCACGTATCTGTGTAGCTTGAGTTTAAACATGGCCACTTAATATTGATCCTGTGTGTATTTTTGCATGTATATTCGTCCGTGATTTCTTCATTTTCTCCCATTTGAACATTATAAGAGAGATTTCAAGCTTTAGACAAGATGTATTGTGCAGTGACAGAAAACCTGTGACAAAAATGTACATGTTCTACATTACCAATTGTTACTTTAACTGTTTAGCAGTGCTGATGCTGTGTCCAAATGTGACCCAGTCGTATCAAGTTAGGTGTAAGTCACACAGTTTTGCGCTTTGGTCAACAGTGTGCAGGAGATTAAATGTCTCAAATGTTAAATTTTGGCAAAATTGGGTTGAGAAAATTCCTTCAACACAATTAAGACAGGTTTAATTCTAAACAATGTCTTAATGCATTTTAATGAAAACTATTCAAGTTGGTTACCCAAGTTGTAATAGAAAAAAAAATCTTTTTAGCTACTGTTCAATATAAACCTGTACCAGTATAAACCTGTACTGCTGGTGAAGGGAAATCCTGTTGTCAAAATGAGGCTGGGGCTTCCCTCTTTCTGACTACACCAGAATCCTCATTTAAATATTTAAAAATAGGATTTCAACTGAGTTTTCCAAGTCCTTCCTTGTAAACAAACTTTTACTGACAATATCTCAACAATTGGACATAATACAGTAGAACATTTTGTACCAAAATGGAGCTTCCAGGAAGCTGAAATTGTGCATAATAATAACACATTAACACTGATTATCCAGTATATTGCAGTAAACTGTTGACAAGATCATGGGAACCCAAGGCTCACCCATTCCTGCAGGGACCCAAGGCTGAAAAAAATATCTGAAAAAAAGTCAATTCTGCGTATTGATTGTGTACACACAGCCTGCACACGGACCCAGGAAGCCACGAGCTCAAGGACGCTGACCCAGCCTCCAGACTCCCCAGATCCCAATCCTATTACGCACCCATAGGAGAGACTGGACAAATGAGTCCTATTTATGGAAGCCCCACCCTGCAACCCAGAGCACCTAAAGTAACCTCTGCTAACAAACTGATGCCAGACACCACAACACATCATGTATCAAGAGACCAGGGCTGCCCAGGCGGCACAAGGGGAACCTAAACAGTACTGGGTTTAATGTTTCGCATGGTAATGTTATGGCTGATGAGGTTACATTTGATTGTCTTCTTCGTCCACATCATTCCAGAGGGCTACATTTTCCTCTTCTTCTCTTTGCCCCTCTTGCTCTGCTTGTTCCTTCTGTCATCCTCACTCACCCTCTCCCTCTTCATCTTCCCCTCTTTCATTTTGTATTTCTTTCCTTTTCATTTCCTTCAATTGTTGCCCGAAGACAGAGAAAGTCACCTGTTGTGTCTATTTATAGTATTTAACCCTGATTGTGGGTTTACAATTATGCACCAAAATTCTGTTCCCTATCGTTGATCAAATGGTTTATAGGTGTGGTTTTTTGAAACACAGTTCCTTGAAATTGCAAAAGAATTACATTTTTGTGTTTAAGGGCAGGCCGACAATGTCATTTTTAAAGATTGTGTATGACGTGTTATCTCACATTCTTACTCATCATCTGTTCCAATTTATCCTGTATTCAGGGTCCTGGGAGCCCATCCCAAGAGACTTAGGGCATGAGGCGGGGTAAATACTGGACCGGGTATTGTTTAGAAAATCTGTTTTGCAGCAGGAATTGGAAGCAGGCAGACATGTTAAGGTGAGTTATAATCATTCTCTCTACTAATCATCATGCTTGCAGGATCTTGTGATGTCATTTCCTTTTCAAAAGGTAATGCTTCGGTTCTCCGCAGTCTGGCCTTTAAAAGGGAAACCAGGCCGGTCTTTGAAGTGGTATATTATCAGACACACATATGCTTTACATCTTCAAAGAACTTGGGCGCACGTGCACATGCATGTGTGTGTGTGTGTGTGTTCACTTTACGTGTGCCACGTGCCTTTTCCTGTTTCTATGTGTGTGGTCTCAAACTGAAAAGTTCTCTCTCTCTCTCTCTCTCTGTGTGTGTGTGTGTGTGTGTGCGTGTGTGTGTGTGTGTGTGTGTGTGTGTGTGTGTGTGTGTGTGTGTGTGTGTGTGTGTGTGTGTAAGGGAATGTAAGTGGGTGTGTGCTTATAAATGGATTTCATGAAGATTTTGAACCAGAACACACCAGGAACCAGAACCAGTAAAGTCTGGAATGTACACACACACACACACACACACACACACACACACACACACACACACACACACATACACACACAACACACACACGCACACACACACGCACACAGTTACAGCTCTGACAGTGGTAATGGTGGAAATGTACATGTTATATGCTGTTAAAGGATGGATCATATTTCTCTCTCTCTCTTACACACACACGCACACACACGCGCACACACACACACATTACGTCGGTCAAGCAGGGTATAGAAACATTAAAATCCTAAACAGCTGTTGAATGTGCTGCCTCTTTTTGCTAATTATAATTTAAGTAGGTTTCCTCTTCTCTACACACACACACACACACACACACACACACACACACACACACACACACACACACACACACACACCATCTGCTCACATGCTGTTTAATTAAAGAAAAGCTCATTTAAGTGATGATAGAGGAGGAGGCCCTGCAAGGCTTTTCTGCTGAACCTCAGAGTGTGCTCTGTGTCTTCTATCATTTTCTAATAGATTCTGTTGACTTTAGCTTCGAACTGCATCGTCAACCCATCCTCATACATCCTGCTCCATGCAACCACTGTATATTTAAGCTTGAAATTGTGCACTGCGAGTGTTGAATGTTTCTGAATCATCAGCCAAGAGCAAGAATCAGATGACACGTTGGACACGCTGGAGGACGACTGAAGAATTGAAAAATGTCACCTTGTCTTTTTCCAGTCTTCACCCGTCCAGGTTTAATGAGCTCACGTCTCTGTCCATGGCGGAGAGGAGTGAAGCTAGATTAGATCAGTGTAGCTGTTGTAGCCTGTCCACCTTCATGTTTCCGCATGCTGTGCATTCTCCAGTGCTTTCAGCTCACCACACTTGGAAAGAGTGCTTATTTGAGTTAGGGTAGCTTTTTTCGTCAGCTTGAAACTATATGGCAAACAATCAAGTCTACCAACCAGTCTCTTACTCTAACCAAACCCAGCTGGCATCAGCAAGCATGCCACGGGCAAAATCACTCTCAGTGTTTCTCATTCTGGTGTCAGGTGTGAATAAAGATAAAAAAGTGTTTGCTTATTATTTTTATTATTATTTACTGGCACGGTGGCTCAGTGGTTAGCCTTGCACCTCCAGGGTAGGGGTTCGATTCCCGCCTTGGGTTTGTGTGCATGGAATTTGCTTGTTTTTCCCATGCTTGGTGGGTTTCCTCTGGATACTCTGGTTTCCTCTCACAGTTCGAAGACATGCATGTTAGGCTAACCGGCGCTCTCAGATCGTCTGTAGTGTGTGAATGACAATCAGGCTTCAAGCTGGCAATCCGACTCCTTAAGCAAATGCCACTGAAATGATGGATATCTCTCCAGGGTGGGGAATATCCATCGCTCGGTGTGCTGAACGGCATATGGCATATGGACCAAAAATATCTGGTTAAAAAAATGATTTTTTAGTCACACACACGCGCACACACACACCAATCAGCCATAACATTACAGGGTACCCTCTTGTTCACCTGGCATGTCCTGTAGGTGCTCAGTCAAACAGGGATATGAGTAGGTTGTCAGGCTTAAACGCCTTGCCCGCCAGGCTCATGTGTGGCAATCTGTGGTGCACTGGGTGTTCTGAGTGCTTTCTCTCATGGCCAGCATTGGCCAGCAGGCATGGGCGAGTCTTGGGTGCCCAGTCCAGTCTGCTTTTATATCATGTTATATTATATTATATTATAGGGTCAAAAATGAGCTGCACTCTGGCTGTAGAATTTATTTGAATTCACATTTCAAGTCAAATACATCATTTTTCAACATAATATCCTTGCAATTAAATATGTCCATAGGCGTTGTCCATCTGTCAACAAGCTTTTGTACGCACTCATTAAAACATGTTTTAGGCTGAGCTGCGAGTCTTCATCGGAAGTGACTCTTCATGCTCGTAGGCCTGCTTTCAGGGGTGAAAGTTTGATGGAGCAAGATCAGGACTATGGGCAGGATGCTTTTACACCTCAAAACAAGGTTTTTGCAGAGTGTCGACAGTGTGAGCCGAAGATTAGTGTCTTCCGAAATCCGAAGTTTAGACTTCAGCTCTTCAGTGTAACCAGCCACTGTAACGGTGCGTTGATGGTTGAACCTTTTCCCTGATAATGTTTCAATACTGACACTTGAGATTCACAGAAAACTGTAAGCATCAATTTTCTAGCTGATGGTCGACTTTGGATCTTATTCTCGGTCAGCGATTGAGGATGTCTCTGTTCCATGCTCTGCCGTTTACTCTCTGGCTCACAGGGATGAATCCATGTCTTGTCCCCAGTAATAAGAAACTTAAGAAAATAAGAAATAAGTAACTTCTTTAGAGTATTGGTTTGTTTGCTGATATCTAAGGGCTTCTGTTTAGGCTCTTCTATGGGTTATTTCGCCCCCAGTTACACCCTCAGACAACAAAAAAAGTTTTTTTTTTCTTTTCACAAATGAACAGATGTAACACGTTCACACCTTTGAACCACATGTTTTAATATATATAATTGATAATGAATGTTATTGCAATGGTGTTAATGTTATAGCTGATTGTTGTATTGCACAAAAAATTCTCAAGAACCTGCCATAACAAGTAAGATACAGACTTCACTGTATTGTTCTTTAGGTTTGGATTAGCTTCCGATTGATGTTACATTCCTCAAACCCGCCTAGACCCCCAATAAATCGATATCGCTCCCAGCTTTGGTAATTACTCTTCTGGTTTATTAGAGAGCGAGGTTTTAATGCTAAATCTCTCGGGTTTTGAAAAGGGAAGCTGCTACGCACTTAGCCAAAGCGTTTACACATTCCTTTGCTTTAATTAAAGGGCAATAAAGCAAACAGGGTTTTTTTTTTTTTTTTTTTTTGACTTTGTATGTCACAAATGGGTTCCAGATCGTTCGCAGGGTTATACGATGCGTTTCAGGGTGGGGAAGGAAGTCAAAGCTTATGCAAACACACAAACAAATGCACCTAAAGCTATCCCCGGCGCCGGGGCTTTTAGCTGCCGTTTTAGTTGCTTTTCATTCATACGGTCATGACACACTTCTCATTCTCATTGGCATTCTCTTTCTCATGTTCACACCTTTCCTATTCTTGTTGAACCCGAGCGTGTATCTTGTGTCAGTCTCACGATTTGACTGTGTGTACGTGTGTGCATTGGAAGCAGTGAGCGGAATTGGAATGAATGTGGCAAAGATCAGTGTCATCACACACACACACACACACACACACACACACACACACACACACACACACACACACACACACACACACACACACACACACACACACTATTTCCACTGAAAAATCAGAAGGATGGTGAAATTCCATGCCACTTGACCTCTGTCAAGATGAGACAGTGCGCAGAACGTGAAACGCTCTCAGGAAATGTTTTGATAGTTCACTTCCACTTCCTTGCCACAGGCTGTAGTTTATATCTGGGAAGATAGATAGCTTAGAAACACCACAAACACTTAACAATGGTGTTATATACCTTTGGACAGAGACGTTTAAAAGCATGCAGACCTACTGACCTAATGAGGTTCTTTCACTTCATACTCAAGTAACAAGCGGTAATTATAACCCTGAATATACATTCACTATATACTGAATGTGTAAACATAAAGCATTCAGTGACATTCAAATGTAGTAAGCTACTGTATATTAAAATGACAGCCGGGACAGTTTAATAATTTTCAAAACAAAACTGAACAAAAAATTCAACACTGGTGATGTTTCTATAATCATAATTTTAATGCCAGACAGCAAAGAGGGAAAATAAAAAAAAAGAGAGAGAGAGAGAGAGAGAGAGAGAGAGAGAGAGAGAGAGAGAGAGAGAGAGAGAGAGAGAGACCCTGTGTGTGGTCTAATTCATGGGACCCTGGAGACTCACCTCTTTTCTACTACATTCTTCTTTTGTGTTTACATGGCTTAGTTCTCTTCTCCTTCTTTCTCTTATCTTCTAATGTATTACAGGTGTGCTCAATCACAAACAGACTCTTCAGTAGGCAGAGAGGCCAGTTTCTGCCCGGGTGCACGTGTGTGTGTGTGTGTATGTGTGAGTGCCATCCCAGTGAATTGTGGATGTGGATGTGCTGCATAGTACTTTGTTCCATAAGTCATGAGTGTGACTCTTTCAAGAGTAACAGAACGTCATTTATTATTCATTTATCTTTAGTAGGCCTTAGGTGGAACGGCTTGCCAGAGGAGAGAGGTCATCCTGGATAGAACACCATTCACACACACACTCATCCATACACATGTGTACACACATTCACTGATGTTCATTGATTGTCAATTATATTTCAGTAAACTGGTGACAGGATCACGGACAACAGAAAAGCCAACTGCAAAAAAGTGTCAACATTGGCCATGATAGAAAGATATCAGAACACACAGTGCATCACAGCCTACCACGAATGCAGCTTATCAGGCAAGATTACAAGGTCCTTGGTTCGACCAATTTCCAAATTCCCCAGATCTCAATTCGATGAGCATCCATGGAATGTGCTGTTCAAAAAGCCGGAGGACCCACCCTAAAACCCACAGCGCCTAAAAAAATCCTCTGCCAACACAACCAACAGCGTTTTAGATTATATATATATTTTTTATAATTATATATTTTTCCCGTTTTTACTAAATAACAAACTAGTTTTTACGCTTTGATACTACTGGACTTGATCAGTTTTTGCGCTTTTTGAGAGAACGCGCGTATCATCTGACCAACAACAAGCGAATCCATCAGCAAATAATCACAACTCCGGCACAAAGGTACGTTACTATGTCCACCATTCAGCTCGCTCAGTGTGTAGAGTGCAGGATGTTTAGACATTCTTCCTCCGTCATTAGTGATAATTTTATTTGTGATAGGTGTGTGTTAGTGAGCACCCTGACGGAGAAGATATCAACATTAGAGGAGCGCATCCAGACTCTAGAGAGGGTTAGAGAGCGCGAGAGCAGCGTTATTCCCATAGCGGAAAGTCTGGGTGCCACAGGCGGAGATAATCATCCCCCGACTCCGGCAGTAGAGCCCTCACAGCGGGGCGAGTGGGTGACGACTCGGCGGCTTTTAACAGAAACCTGGATTAAACAGGACGAGTATGTAGCTCTAAATGGAGCTAGTCCTCCTGGATACAGCTACATACACCAGCCTCGGCTAACTGGTAGAGGAGGAGGTGTCGCAGTTATTTATAACGATAATCTTTCTCTCGTACAAAAACACAGTTTTAAATTTAATGCATTTGAAGTTCTCTATA